>CM031239.1:73803840-74100602 GCA_018340775.1 Taxus wallichiana var. yunnanensis | reverse complement strand
ATTATCCATTTATTCTCATAAAAATAAATTGTCAATTAATCATTACATAAAATGTACTAAGCTATACGCGTGACTTCATAAGTCTAAAGCAGGAGCATCATAACTCCGAAGCATACATGGTCTCAAATAAGCAAGCCATTCATCAAGTATTTTATAGGAAATTTAGTGAATTTCCCTTCGCACACCTACGGACTTCCTAATAATCAAAGCATGCCCAAAAGAAGTAATGTGTACCTAAAAAAATGCATGATTTTACAAACAACTAATAACAGATCCCTTCTTTGAGAATGTTGACATTCTTTTACTCATGATTAAGAGATTGAATCCATGCACGATGTGCTTTAAAAATTTGATCTCGTATTTGATTTTCCATAATTATACCTTTTCTTGATTGAAGACTCCGAGTCTATTTTTGCTTTGTCATCATAAAATGGATAAGTCCTCAACTTTTATGTATGTATGCGCAACCTTCAAGCTCCTACCTAGTGTGTGCCCTCTGTGTTTCCATCCCTAAATCTCACGCGTGTAATTCTCCTGCATTATTTCACACAACGATCCTTAGTATTTTCTTGACCAGCGTTACTCCCACACTAGGTATGTTTTCCATCCTCGGAAACACTTAGTAACAACACCACCTTCATGAATGCATGACTCTAAAAATGCCTTTGAAAAAAAAATTGAGCGAACGGAATAATATGGCTTATGCCGAAAGAATGTTAGAGAATCAAATTTTTTTTTTTTGGATTAGAGGAAGGAGTACTAGAAACTCACTTAACTAATATTTTCTCCGACTCCCTTCATCCACTTCAAACTCCTTGACTAAATTGTAACTCCCTGAGTGCTGACATCAACAATATCCGAGCACCTCTATAGAGTAACTTTCCCCTTCAACTCCATGACTATTTACATACCACTTGTTTGGTAGCATCATCTAATGCATCCATTATGCATGTGACTCTAGAGCAAAAATATCTTTTAATCTGTCTTTGAGGTGTGGTATTCAAAAGTGATATATAATGTCGCTTTTGTTCCACCTCGCTAACAAATTTTCCCTCTCCGCCCTATTATTCCTCATTCTTCCTTGGATCTCCTTAAGCTCTACCTCGTCATTTGCATCCAGCATGTACTCACTACTTAGTAAGAAATATAGATACATTGGATTGAAAAATAACTCTTCTTTAACATGTAGGCCTTTGTGTAGCTCATGTGGCGAGTGCCACAGATTGTGCAAGATGAGCCTCGGCTTTATCTCTATCTATTTTATTTTATGGTTTTCTAATTTTTCCTGTGCTTTACAATCATAACCTTCCCCGCATGCTCACTGCTTCCCAAGCCATACATTCCTCCTCATTACCACAATTTCACAATCCCTCTGCAGCTGTCGTCTTTCCTTACCTCTTTTTAATCATTATACAGCCGGTTCATTATATCATTTCCTACCTCCATATTACAACATGCAGCCTCTTCCTCTAAGCCCAGTCTTCAATCTAAGCATTTCTTCATAGAACACCATCATCCTTAGCACCTATGACACCTATTTATTTTACTCATGCGTGTAACTTAAAAACACCATTCCACCTTTATACCATCACGCACGCATGAACTCAATAGATAGTAATCATATTCCTATGCACAAGCATGCTTATTACAAACAAAACAAGGAAAACAAATAACTGAAATGCAAAAAAAAAAACATGAAAGGAAACCTAATCTAAGTGGAAAAACTGCCTTATTACAAACACTAAGAAGCTTTATTTATAGTAGGGCTTTAACCTACTCCCATTGAAGTAACTAGGAAACATGGTGTCATCTAACACCTGTAATTGACATGCACCTAATTCAAGTATCTTGGTTACTACAAAAGGTCCCAACCAATACCTTTCAACTTCCTTGGGTGACACGCAAACTTGGAGTCATAGAGAAGGACCATCTTTCCAACTTCAAATGTCTTGTTCTTAATGTGCCTATCATGTCAGGCCTTTTATCCTTCTCAATCTTCTAGCTCCAACATGCAATAATTGTGTGCCACTCATCTAATTGCATTAGTTTCTCAAATGCACTCTTCACATGTGCTTTTTCATCATCTAATCCACTCTCGCATGCGTAATATGCAAGGATGGTAACATGAATTCAAATGGTAGTACACCTCTATGCCAAACACCAACTGAAAGGGTGTGGCCTTTATTCAACCTTTTATATGTGGTTTCTGTAAGCCCAAAGTACAAGCTGACACTTTATCATCCCAATCCTTTCTTCCAACATCACAAATATTTCATCAAAGTTTGTCCCAAAATCTTGTTGAAAATATTTATATGATACCATTAGCTTGAGGGTGATAAGGAGTAGTTTTATGGTGTGCCACCATAAACTCTACCAATAAAATTCTAATTGTCTCATTCAAGAAATGAGTTCCTCTATCACTGGTCAAGCTTAATGGACAACCATACCTGCTAATGATATTTTCCCAAAGAACCTTGTTGTTGTGGTTGTAGTACAATCCTTTGTAGGCACAGCCTCTACCACCTTGTCAAATAATAATATGTACATGTAATATATGCACCCTGTCCTGCATGGGTGGTGCAATAGGTCCTAAAAATTCAATGGCCCATTTCTCAAAAGGTTCCGTGCTCACAATGGGTCTAAGTGGCATCTCATCCTATTCTAGGCTTTTCCAAGTGCACTCTCGATAATGATCACATGCTTTAACAAATCCTTGGTATCCTTCATAAAATGTTCTCCCACCACCATAGCCAGCCATAAGGATCTCTTGTGCATATCGCATCATGCATAATTCCTCCTACAATACCTCCATGAGCCTCCTCCATAATGGCTTCATGCTCATGTTCAAACACACATTAACATGAAGACCTCATCTCTTCCCATTTTATACAAGTCTCCTCCAATGAGTTGATAAGGTGTTGTGCAATCAAGTTATTTTTCTAATGTTCTTCATTCCTTCTAAAGCACCAAGTCCAATGCACAAAAATACTATTATATCCTCAAATAGTGGGCATAGATTTAACCTCCAATATGCATCAGTCATTGCATAGTGTCCTCAATACTCTACGCATCCTCTCCTAGAATTGATTCTTGATAAATGATCAGGCCCTAAATTACTCTTTCTTATCTTTACAAAAACTGTGAAATCAAACTCCTAAAAAGAAGTATCCACCTAGATGTGTGCCCTTATAAAATAGAAGTTTATTGACTAAATATTTCAATGTCATATGATCTGTATAAAAGATAAATGGATGTAGCCAACAAGTACTATGAAACTTATGAAGTGCGTAGATCATAGAAAATGTCTCACACTTTGTGCTGTAGTGTATATATTTACTGTGTTGGTGTCAACTTCCTACTTTACAAAGAAAATGGGATGATCCACATTCCTTCTCTAGGTTAGCCAAGACTACACCAATCACCATGCCAAAGGCATCAACATGTACATGAAAGGGTTTTTTCCATGAAGGAAAGAAAAATAGGTGGTACAATGGTAATTTTCCTTCAATGTCTCAAATTCTTATTGTTGCATGTCACCCCAATGAAATTTTCCTTTAGTCTTGAGTAATTCCTCCAAGGCACAAAAATCTTTACATATCCTTTGATAAATTTTCTATAATAACCAAGTATGCCCCAAAATCTACACACTTCACTCTGATTTGGTAGGTTCTTCTAACCCAAAATCAATAGCTATCTTGGTTTTATCTACCAACAATCCTTCCTTGCAAATGATGTGCCCAAGTAAAGTTCCAAAGGGTGTAGAAAAGATACACTTTTAATGTTAAGAGAGATGCTTAACTACCTACACCTTCAAACATAAGCCTTAAATTATCATAGTGATATTTAACCAACCCATAAATATTCAATCATCTAGGTACACCTCCAAGAACTTATGAATAAATTCATGAAAATCCTACAACAATGCATGAGAATACTAGTGGCACATTATTCAATCAAAAGGCATAACTATATATGCAAAAATCTCTTGATCCTTATGCACAATGTGCACCTTGTGATATCCTGAAAATCCATCCTTCCCCATTCTTTGTAAATGGTGTAGGAATAGGGTGAAATGTCTTTCAACACTATCCCGATCTTACAATGCACACCCTAATGATAGCCTAAAAATCCATCATAAATGAATAAATCTCATGCACCCTACAACTCCTCAAGGATTTCTAGTGAATGGTGTGGGAAAAGGATCTATGACACATGAAGCATTAAGTTCCTATAGTCCACAAAATCTTGATCCTCCCATCCTTCTTAATACTTATAACCATGGGGCTAACCCACTTAGATTCTTCAATTGGCTCAATGATTCCAGACTTAAGCATTTTATCAATTTTTCTTTCATCCTTTCATACAAATTGTGGTTCATCCTGTAAGGCCTCTTCCAAAACAAGTCACACACCTTATTTTAAACTTAATCTTCATCTCTCCCAATGAGGGATGCACACCCTTTAAATCATGGTAACCTCTTGGAAATAAATCCTAGAAGTCACACAAGATCAAATGATCTTTACACCTCTTTCTCGAAAAGTAATATCCAATGATGGCTTCTTAGGTGCATCATTCTTAGTCCTAATGTTAACCTTCTTTATTTTCATGGGAACATGGTATGCGTGATGCCTTTTCATCTATGTAATCCAATACTTCACGCACACCCTTTTTGTGGATAATATCTAAATTTCACTTCCTCATCATCAATGAGGTATACATTTTCCCATTTCTTTTTCTTTCTAAGGTGTAGCCCATTTGTAATGATTTCTTTGCATATCTCTCAACATCCTCATGTGTACCTCAAAATCAAGTTCTCCAATAATTTCAATCATGAATCTCTTATACTTTTGTGTTATCCCCAATGTGATTGCCTTCATAATCTGCAAGCTTCATGTACTAGTGGTTTATTAGAAAATAATCAAAGTATTAGCCATACCTCAGTCATGTCTTTCCATTTTATAGTTTTCTTACTTTTAGCTTCATGCACATACATACCATGCACACATCCTCAGTAGAGTGGAGTAGAATTATGTACCCAAAGAGATGGTGGTAAAGCCTTCTGGCCTTACACCATGTCTCTCACAATTATGGCATGTACCAAAGATGGATTCTTTCCATGATATTCACATATAATGAGAAGGTGTATTTCTTTCAAGTAAACCTTGTCGAAAAGGTGATTCTACTTCTCACCACATTCCAATATAGGTTATCTCTAAGATTCACCCACCAAAGTGTTTGTGCATGGTTATGTAATGTATAAACCAACATGTTTCTTTATCACCTTCATTCTCCACCATATCTCCATGGTGATACAAGTAATGATGGATTCCTTTATATATGGGTATAAGAAGAGAGCATAAATGCCTTAGAATGAAGGTGGCTTGATCAAGAAGGAGACTCATTTTTTAGATTCATGCCCAACCATGTCATACATATTGATGTTACCCAATTATCACAAGCAAATTAGTTGATCAACTTACTACTACATGTCTTCCCATTTGAAGTATGCCTTCTTTGATGGTTCCACATGTTTCACATCACACATAGATTGTACATAACATATTCTATATTAGATTCAAGGATTCTTCACTTAAGGTCTTCTGAAAACATAAGTCTTGATAAGGCTGAATGCATCATTTGAGAGGTATATCATGATAGCTCATATTTTTTTTCAAAACTAATGTATCTCTTGATTCAAATATTTTATCATAACACACTCCAAATAATCTATGAAAGCATTATACGATTTTAGATAACCTCCAATACCTTCAAAATGAGTAAATGCTCCCTCGATTTAATGAATTGCATCCTTCAAAACCCCAATAGGCATATCCTAGTTTTTTCACCATATACAATGGTTATCTTAGATGGATGCAAATGCTGTTAAGGTCATCTCCATTTGGTTCCATGCAAGTAGTCAACACATTCACCTCAAACATGTGTCTAATCAAGAATATTTCTTACCTACTACCATCTAATTACGACTACATCAAGTGATGATTCCTTATCAAACTCATGATCTACATGTAGTTTATGCATGTAGTCATGTTACCGTCAGCTATTCGATAACTCCAACTCTAGATGTAGAACCTTTCTCACAACCATTCACCCTAATAGTGGGATGATATTTCTAAAGTCTGTACAACCATCATTCTATCTCCTTTACATCATCCACATCATGCTCATTCAATATTCTTCACCCATTCATCCGAACCTTCAATGCATATTCACCCTAACACTCTCTTTGATCACTCATATAGATTTGAAGACCGTTTTATCACATCATCTATATATTTAATATAAATATACTTCTAATTTGAATGTATGAGAAGTTCTATGTACTTACATTATTAAACCTTATATACAACTTGTTCAAATATTAGTCACTAGTTTTACTTTGTAGAAGAATTATATTGTGCATTTCAAGTATTCACAGGTTGCACCTTGATCATCACCATATAATATTTCCTTATTCATTTTATACTTACACATGTAGTTCATATCCATGAAATTCAGTGTCTAATATTCTAACTTATGTTCTTACCCATGACAAACGTGCCCGATATATCGGGAAACGTGATTTTTTTCTCATATGGGCCAGATTTTGACCCATAGGTTTATGGGATGGTTTTGGCCCATGGTTTTGATACCCATGGTTTTGTAAAACTACTTAAGCAGCTTGTCTATTTATATGGTTTTATGCATATGATAGATGTATGAAAACATTATAGATGTGTTTTGAATTTGGGTGTGAATTTCAGTAGAGTTTGTTGAGCATAGCTCCAAACAGATCTGGGTATCAGATTGAGAGAGCGGTGGCTTGTAATAAAATCTGAGCAAGTGATTCTTGGTGGACGTAGCCCAAATTGGGTGAACCATGTTAAATATTGTCTCTTTGTGTTGTGTTATTTTATTCGCACTTTTATTTGAGATCTGTAATATTTTCGCATATTATTTTCTACTATTGCGATTCTGTGAGGGATTATTCCACATATTTTATCCCTTATTTCCTAACAATTGGTATCAGAGCCTGGTTTGGTTTGCTGAAGTGTTGAATCGTAGGGAAAGTTTTATCTTGAGTGGGAGCTATGGTAGATGATGGAAGATCTAGGGTTGATAAATTCAATGGCATAATTTTAGTCTTTGGAAGATGCAGATGGAAGATTACCTTTATCAAAAGGATCTTTATATTCCATGTTTGAGAAGGTGAACAAACCCTCGAGCATGACAGATGTGGAATGGGATTTGCTGGATAGGAAGGCACTTGGGACAATCCGGCTGTGTCTTGCATCTTTGGTATTATTTAATGTTTCAAAGGAAAAGACTACAAAAGAACTGATGGATGCATTAGGAAGTTGTATGAAAACCCTCTGCCTCTAATAAGATATTTTTAATGAAAAAGTTGTTTAATATGAAGATGTCTGAGAATGGTTCAATAGTAGATCATCTAAATGATTTTAATATGGTTGTAAATATGCTAGCTTTGGTTACAATAGAATTTGATGAAGAAGTTAGGGCTTTATTAGTTTTGTGCTCTTTACCTGAGAGTTGGAATAGCCTGGTAATGGTGGTAAGCAACTCGGTTCCAACTAACTCAAAGTTGAAGTTTGAGGATGTTGTAGGGGTGATTCTAAGTGAGGAAATGTGAAGAAAAAGCTCTGGTGAATCTTCTACTTCAGGAATGCTTTGACAATGGAAACTAGAGGGAGACAAGAAGAATAGAGGAAGCCGTGGAAAATCAAAGGATCAGCAAGGTCAAAATCCAAAAGCAAGATAGTATGCTGGCATTATGGAAAGTCTGGGCATGCAAAGAAGGACTGTTGGGAGCTTGGGACAAGAAGAAACAACAGAAGAAAAGGAGGAAAATGTGGCAATGGGTAATGTATGTCAGATGCTTTGATTCTTTCTTTGCACAATATTACTGAATCTTGGGTTTTAGATTCGGGGCTTCTTTCCATGCTACTCCACATAGGCATTATTTTGTTGATTATGTTCAAGGAGATTTTGGGCATGTTTTTCTTGGTGATGATGAGCCTCAGCAAACATAGTTGGAAAAGGTTCTGTTTAAGTTAAGATGCGTAATGGGAATACTTGGCTATCAAGGATGTCGACATGTGCCTACATTAAGATGAAATTTGATATCACAGGTAGTTGGGAAGTGATGGTTGTACTGTGATATTTACAATGGACTCTTGGAAGGTTACCAAGGGTGCTCTTGTGGTGGCAAGAGGTAAGAAGGTTGGAACCTTGTATTTAACCACTTATAGCACTAATGTTTGTAATCTTGTGGCTTCATAAGTAGATACAACATTTGGCACTATAGGCTCTGGTCATATGAGCCATAAGGGCATGGAGATCATAAAGAAGGATTTTCCTGGATATACATAAATAGGTTTGGAGTTCTGTGAGGACTGCATATATGGGAAACAAAAGTGAGTAAGGTTTCTCAAGGTTGGACCTACAAAGAAAGAGAGTAAGTTAGAGTTGGTGCATTCTGATGTGTGGGGCCGGCTGTATCATCTCTTGGGGGTTCAAGTTATTATGTTACTTTTATTGATGATGCAACAAGGAAAGTTTGGGTTTATTGTATTAGAAACAAATCTGATGTATTTGACACTTTTGTTAAATGGAAAGCCTCGTAGAGAATGAAACAGTCTTAAGCTAAAATGTCTCAGTCGATAATGGAGGGGAGTATCAACAATGAATTTGATGATTATTGTTCTAAGAATGGAATCCATAGAAAAAGATGGTTCCAGAACTCCGCAAGCAGAATGGGGTGTCAGAAAGGATGAACAAAACAATAATGGAACGTGCTAGGAGCATGAGGTTACATGCAGATCGCCTCTTTTTTTGGGTAAGTGGTGAGCAGTGAGCACAACTGTGTACTTGATAAACAGAGGACCCTCAAGTGCCTTGGATGGAGGCATACCTGAGGAGGCTTGGTATGGTAAGAAAGTTGATTATTCATTTCTTAGAGTCTTTGGATGTGAGGTGTTTGTTCATATAGACAAGGATGATAGGACCAAGCTAGAGGCTAAATCAGAAAAATGTACTTTCATTGGTTATGGTGGTGATGACTTTGGATATAAATGTTGGAGTATTAAGGACAAGAAAATCATTCGATCTAGGGATGTGGTCTTTAATGAGAAAGTCATGTATAAGCAGCAGTTGTAGGAAAACAGGGAAGAATCCAAGAAAGAATATGCAAGCGGTAGAGGATCTTCCGGATGGGAAAGTGACACATGAATCAGTTCAGAACCTCCTCAACAGAACCCCAAACTCCTATATTGAGGAGGTCTTCTAGGGTAAGAAGAGAACCTGAACATTTTTCTCCTTCTCTTTATTATTTATTACTCACTGATAGTGGAGAGCCAGAGAGCTTTGATGAAGCAATGCAGGTAGATGCCAGGAAGAAGTGGGAGCAAGCCATGGATGAGGAGCATCAGGCTCTCATGGAGAACCAGACATGGGATTTGGTGAAGCTACCCAAAGGAAAAAGAGCATTACAGAACAAGTGGGTGTTAGAGTCAAAGAGGAAGAAGGAGGAAAGAAAAGATACAAGGCCCGGTTGGTGGTCAAGGGGTTTGCACAAAAAAGGTATAGATTTTGATGAGATTTTTTCTCCTGTAGTAAAAATGACTTCTATTAGAACTATTCTAGGAATAGTTGCAGCAGAAGACTTGCACTTAGAACAACTTGATGTAAAGACTACATTTCTCCATGGTGATTTGGAGGAGGAACTATATATGCAAAGCAACCAGAGGGCTATGAGGTCAAAGGTAAAGAGGAGATGGTGTGCAAACTGAAGAAGAGCTTCAGATGGCTTCAAACAAGCTCCACGTCAATGGTATAAGAAATTTGATAGCTTCATGATGGAGCAAGGTTATATTAGATGTCATTCTGACCATTGTGTGTATACAAAGAAATTTGAGGATGGAAGTTATATTATCCTTGTGTCTGTATGTGGATGACATGTTGGTTGCAGGTAAAAACATGCAGGAAATAAAAGTACTCAAGAAGAAGCTAAGTGAATCCTTTTCTATGAAGGATTTGGGGGCAGCCAAACAAATCCTTGGTATGAGGATATCTCGGGATAGGAAGGAATGGAAGTTGACTTTATCTCAGGAAGAGTACATTAAGAAGGTCTTGGAGAGGTTTAATATGCAGGATGCTAAACCGGTTGGGACTCCTTTGGCGTGCCATTTCAAGTTATCAAAGGAGCAAAGTGTCCCAAGATAGAGCAGGAGAGAAACCAAATGTCCAAGGTACCTTACTCATCAAGTTGGTAGTTTGATGTATGCCATGGTGTGCACTAGGCCTGATATTGCCCATGTAAAGTGGGAGAGGTGAGTAGATTTATGAGTGATCCAGAGATCACCGGCAAGCAAAGTAAAGTGGATCCTTTGGTATTTGAGAGGGACCATGGGGACAATTTTTGTGCTAATGGATCGACACCACTTTGTGTGGTTATGTAGATTAGATATGGCTGGAGATGTAGAAAGTAGGAGGAGCATGACAAGTTATGTTTACACTGTAGGTGGGACAACAAAGTGAGCTGGATTTCATGACTACAAAGTTGGTGGCTTTGTCAACCACAGAGGCTGAGTATGTTGTTGCCACAGAGGCAAGCAAAGAAATGATTTGGTTACAACAATTGCTTGAGGAGTTGGGGCATAAGCAGGAGGAAGGAAAGCTACATAGTGATAGTCAGAGTGTTATACACCTAGCTAAGAACTCTGCTTTCCACTCTAGGATGAAGCATATACAAGTTAAGGTACCATTTCATCAGGACAACTTTGGAGGAAGAGAAGTTGAAGCTAGAGAAGATTCATACTAGTCAGAATCCTGCAGACATGATGACCAAGGTGGTCACAAGGGAAAAACTGAAGTTGTGTTCAACTTTGGTTGGTCTTCACAGAAACTAGTGAAGGGTTGAGAAGCTTGCTCAGAGGAAAACTAGTCTCCAAGTGGGAGATTGTTAGGTCAGGAGCCTGTTTTCATGTGTGAAAGTGTCAAGACTATACACTAAGAGTACTGTACACTTTTCATGTATTCTCGGGGTTTGGGTTTAGGCCCAGAGAGGGGGTCTGGGGTGAAAGCCCCAGGGTTCAGGGGGTTTTTTTTTTTTTAGCCTCGAAAAAAAATTTTTTTGGGCCTTAAAACGTGCCCGATATATCGGGAAACATGATTTTCTCATATGGGTGAGATTTTGACCCATAGGTTTATGGGATGGTTTTTTGCCCATGGTTTTGATACCCATGGTTTTGTAAAACTACTTAAGTAGTTGTCTATTTATATGGTTTTATGCATATGATAGATGTATGAAAAACATTACAGATGTGTTTTGAATTTGGGTGTGAATTTCAGAGAGTTTGTTGAGCATAGCTCCAAACAGATCTGGGTATTGTATCGAGAGAGTGGTGGCTTGTAATAAAAAAGTGATTCTGGAAGCAAGTGATTCTTTGTGTTGTGTTATTTTATTCGCACTTTTATTTGAGAATAACATAAACTTTTGGTCTCATAGTGTATTTGAGCAAGATAGATTCTCATAAAAACATTTTTGCCAAATAGAATCTATAATTAATCATAGACAAACTCTAAGTTTCACACTTCAACCACCTTGAGTGTCCAAAATATGCTTCTAGACTCTTCTCTAAATGGGTCCAAGGTACACGTATTATGAGATTTATGTTATTGAGTATTACTCAATTTATAACCCCCAAAAAATAAGGACAAAAAACCATGCACTTGATGTATATATTTAGATAATTTTACAATAATATTAAAATGTGTCAATTGCCTCCTTAAACTTTCTAATAAACCCTTTTGATGTCCTTAATTAAGTTGATGCTTTAATTGTTCAAACTTCTGGAATATGTTGTAACTCTGACCAAATTTAATTTAATTATGTGTAGAGCATTTCATAATACTACACTAATGTAGGATCATACTTCCTACTCACTATATGTCCGCCCTTGAAGAGTATTGCGAAAATTGGAAACCTTGTCTTTCTATCTCTTAATTTATCACTTTCACATGTCAAAAGTAATTCACACTTATTTACATGTTCTATGTTTGTGATCTTCCACCTAAACTATGATAATGGAGAGACATCATGAAAATATATACTTGACAATTTTAATGAACAATTTTTGAGGTGGGGTATGATGAGACTATGCTTGACCTGGTGGCATACTATGGTGGTGCATTCAATGGTCCAAATCAGATCTAGGATCATCGAACCTCATACTAAGGTGCTATATGGTCTACTACATCAAATGGAAGGGACCTTCATTTTAAGCCATCTCACACATTATATACGGGATGTGGCTCAATTTATGAATCCTTTGTGTCCCATTCATCATGCTAAACTAGACATTACTATTTGCATGAGTTTCAAACACTTATAAAAGTTCTCCCAATATATACACATAATACTTTTCCTATTAGATGCTGTGTCAAAACTTCAATCTTATGTACCGAAATTAATCCCAAACACTAGTGAATATTGTTTCCATGGGCATGTTATTTAGTCTAATGGACTTCCTATAATTCAATATTTGAAAATGATATCTTACTTAATCTATCTTATTACACTCACTGACTATATACTTCAACTAGATATGGAACATTACCAAAGGTAATAGGTATCTTAGGCTAGAGTCGGATGTGCACCCGTAGTTCTCATTTTCTCTAGAAATGTGCATCTCATCTAAATCTGGTGGGGACTCTTTATGCTTTCCAAAGTCTTGGGAGCACATTATGTTTGAGCTCCAAGATCTTTATGAGAGATTTTAAACCTTCATGAGCCATAGTTTTTCATCATTACCCTGCCCAAATCATCTCCACTTGGTGAAATATCTAATAAACCATCTTTCCTCTCATTATTTGTCTTCATTTTTTTCGTTGATCCTTCTCCAACCTTCTCCTTATGTGCAATTTAGGATTTATATCTATGCATATATAATCTCTCCAAATATATTTCTATCCTCAAGATCTTGATCAAAAGGATATCATGAAAATAGGATCCTCTCATTGGCTTGCATACGCTAAAACTTAAAAATAAGCTTCCTTTGGGCAACTAATTACATAAAAATATGTATTCTCCATGTATAGTGTGTAACACACCAACCCACCAATGATCTATAGCTCATGGGTAGTCATAGTCTCACTCCATTCGCATCCAAAAGATATTTGTAATCTTGAATCCATATCCATTCGTTATTAGGATGCCAATATTTATGTTTAATGCATGGTATTACTAGATCAACTTTTACAATTCTATTAGGTACAAATTAAATAACATCTCATGCTCATTCATGATAAATATTATCTTCCACCCATTTACTGCATTAAACCAAGTCTAGTGTTATACCTTTGTGTAAACTTATTTTATTATCTACCCAAATTTCAATGCTCTCCAAAGATAATCAATAAGCCTTTTTGTATGCAACAGAATATAAGTCAAAAAAATGTCCCAATAATGGAACCAAAATGTATTCTTTAATTATCATATCTATGAGCAAATGCATGTTGTGGCACTTAGTGAATTTTTTATCAATCATTGAATGCTCACTTGAAAGCACGTTCCATAAATACCAGTCCCTCCTTTGTGTTTCATTTTTAAGAATTAGCATGCATAATTATATATATTAACCAATTTTCCATTCTTACAACTTATTCATCTCAATCCACAACAATATTGAAAACACATATAATAAGGAACTATAAATGATTTTAAATAATAATAAAGATCAATCTGTACCATAGTATGCACCATACATACATATGTGTTAGAATATGTGATCCATATCCACGGATTATCCACTTGATTCTAGATAGAAATATCAAGTTAATGACATTAAAATAAGGATCAAGGTTCTTGGAGCAAATATTGTGTAATCATAGAGTTTGATAGAACATAATAACTCCAAAAATCAATACATGGTCCTGTAATAATAAGCCATTAAATCAAAAATTTATAGCTGGGTGGGGACTTTACCTCTACCTCCCCATGCACTTCCTAATAAACATCCTCAAAGATAGTAATTTTTCTATTAACATGCATGCTTTTACAAACATCTAATAATAGATCTCCTAATAATATGGGACATTTTTACTCCTATTAATATCCCGAATCATGCATTATGCTTAAGCCTTCGATACATTTTTTTCATAATCATCCCTTTATAATGATTGGCACTAGCATCCAAAGTCTATTTTTATGATACCCTTAGAAAATGGCTAAGTCCTCAATTTATAGATATGTGTCTTTTCCATGAGCTAATTTTTCCATGCTTTGGAACTATCTATGCACGCCAAAAATTACTCTTTGGTAATTAGGATCCTAATAATGTCATTCCACACTAATCCTTAAATCATTTTCACTTACCAAATCTTAAGTTAACTATATATCATAAGGTGTGAAGGTACATTCCATAATTGCAAAAATCATTATTAAATAAGGGTTAGTCAAACTATATATAATATAAGTATGTTGTGAAGTCTGTGTGAGAATCTTAAATGATGAAACTAAAAGAAGAATGACATTTTTCCAAGCAAAAAGGCAAAAGGAAGATGGAAGATGATACTCGATTAGGATTGTAATAAGAAATTTAAGGACATCTACAAAAATCTTAATCAAATACTTGGGATGGAAGATGCCCTGGGAGAGAAAGGATGATCCATGAGATCACAACATGGCAATTTTTAATGCAATCAATGATTTCCTTGAACAAGATGTTCATAGTATTTCTATGCTTAGTGAGATCCTGACAATCTATGGGGAATAGAAAAGGAGAGAAGTGAACCATAGCAAAGTTGGATGCTAAGGACCCACACACATAACAACGGTACTCTCTTTACCTCGCTTACTAAGGAACTATCAAATCCATAATTGCGTGAGCTGCCAAGAAGTAAAGGAGGTCTTCATTGTAGATACTATTTTTCATCGTTCTTTTTTTTTTTTTTGGTTGCATTATTCAGATAGGCACAGCCTGCTTTGATTTTCTGTAGTAACTTTTTGGTTATGGTTGGCTTTAACACCTATTCTAGATGTTGATCCATTTTTTGTGGAACCTATTAATGTTTTATCTAGCTTTTAGGCCCTCTATGTAAACGGTATAGTCCCTTTAAAACTATTTAACATTAAAAAAACATAAGTATGCTTAAGAATATTTCTATGATCATTAACCCATCAAGGTCCATCAATTCCTATGATAGAGGAAGTTATACGATCAAAGCTCTATGAAAATAAAGTTAAGTTTAAATAGACAAGTAAGTAGTCTTCAAATTCCATTGTGTAAAAATGAATGAAAGTCACCGAAAATGCCTTGAGTTCATTAAAATTTGAGTATGGGTTTATACGTATTCATTAGATGTGGTTATATAATTTATTGTATCATCTCAAACTAAGAAGAAGTCGAAGTGCTCCCAGGTTTGTGTAGAAATGATAATTTGTTAATGTTGTTATATCACGTTGCGCAAGTCAATAAGATTATCAAAAGTGCTAGTTGTGTGAATCCAAGGAGGTCATGGTCAAATATTGAGGTCAAATCATCAATTTTAGGTTGAATTTCAAATCCATAGGTCTTTCTCAGTTCAAAAAAATTTCAAGTCATGTATTAGGGTTTACATGAGGGTTTCAAACTTGGTCACGGTCATGTAAGAGTGAAGTCAAGATGATGTTTTGTATAAATAAGTCCATGTTGTTATTCAAGGTCTAAAGTCTTCAAAGTGATCAAACAATGGTCAATACTTTTGGAGATGGTTATCCTTCTAAGTGACTTGAAAAAGCTTATGTCTCTTTTGTGAGAGTCATCAAGTGATGAAAGAGAGAGCCATAGAGATTTGAGAGAGAATGCATCTAAGGAGAAAAATGATTTATGTTCATTAATTGAAATTAGTCATCATTGGCTAAGAAGTACTCCCTATCTCAATAAATGGTCAAGTTAAATGGAAGAGATATTAATGTCAAGTAGTATTAAGTTTCTCATATTGTCAAGACCAAAATAAACTTTCCCAGTTTGTCTACATGGTTACAAGATGTACATGGATACTGAGGGCTTGAGCAGTGTATAGGAATTCATGATGACTTGGAATGCTTCACAAATATTAAATGTAGAGTTTAGTCATGACTTGATCTATGAAGTGTGAGAAAAATAGATATGACTTTGAGTCCACTCTTGGAGTAAGAGAAATATTGTAAGAGCATAAAAAATTTATTTATAGTCTATGTATGATTTACAAGGATGTGTAGCATTGTCTCACATAAGAGGAAAAAGTATATAAAAATATATGCATAGATACTAGCTTTGAATGAAGTATTAGGCATTTCAAGTAGAGTTTAAGGTGAAAAAAAGAGATAGCATTGTCATAGAGTAAAGAATCTTGCATTTGTGACTTGTTATGACCATCAAGAGTAGGGTAATGATGCTTTCTAATTCTATGAATACAAGAGGTGTAGTTTCTCAATAATTTTCCAATGCTTGAAGAAGTGCAAGAACTCTGCTATAGGTATAAGAATGAAGCTGATTAGGACTATTAAAAAAAAAAACTTGAAAATCTTAGTAATTATTCAAATGTTGTAAGTTTGTGAAGTTAGTTGACTGGGTATGCATGCTAAGCTAAGAGTCCTTGAGTCAATTATGAGATGACTTTAGAGTATATACTCACTTTGAGATTGTATGAAGAAATCTAAAGATCAAAGAATGATTTTCCCATTTACTACATAGTGTGTCAAAATATGTAGATGATTACTTGGAAGTATTTAGGATTGTTTTACATAAGATATTAGAAATTTTAAATAGGGTATGCAAGGATATAATCTTGGAATGGAGATGTGTATTTTAGTGAAGGTCAATAGAGATCATGCAAAAAGTAAAAACTTGGAGTTATGATTTCTAAGCTTTCTCATGGTACTAAAAATATATGTAAGGTCAAAAATTACTATCACGCATGAGTATGAAAGGGTCATTATGAGGTTATGTTGATAAATAATTTTAAAATTAATCTAAAGTGATCATGATGCCTAGAAGGTTATAGTTATAAGGTTACAAGGCTAAGTTGACTAAATAGTGCTCTATCTCAAGTTATTATTAGTTGTTAGAGGTCTAAAATGCTAATCTACATATCCGAGAGAGTTACTCAAAGCAAGGGAAATGTCCATATCCTTCAATTTGGTATATTTTTTATGTTGAGAAGTCTAGAACGGTATAATGGGTAACTAATGCATGACTACTTCAAGGGGGAACATGTTCTTAACTCAATAAATTGAATTGATAAGCAATAAAAGCAAAGAGAACTGAACATATATTTCAGAATAGAGATACTATGACTAATTCTCCTCTATGGCACACATGTTAGTCATGAATGCTTATTTTAGACTATGCAGTAGATGCATATGCTAGTATAACCTAGGGGGAGAAACAAGGATGTGTTTCATGTAGTGTATGATGTTATATAGTATGATAAAGATTGACAAAAATCATTAAAAGGTTAGGTTAGGGACCTAAGTCTTAAATATTGCCTAAAACTAGTATATAGAATAATTAAACCTCGTTTTGAGTGATTTAAGCTATGATAGACATACTTGTGAGATAGAAGGATGTTATTACTCAAATATCAGTTTTGGCATGTTTATGTGCTTTAAATATTTCTATCTAGTGGGAGCCACGGTGATTTCAGTGAAATGGTAGAGGCCAAAAATAGAGTTAAAGAAGGAGAGATAATATTGTGATCTTGAATGATGAGTATGGTTGATGTTTCCAACCAAGATGGGGCCCAAATAAGCTGATGAATAAGAATACCATGAATATAGGAATGCACTTTGTCATTAATGACAAAAGGGGGAGAAGAAAAAGAGGTTTTCCATCAATGAAAAAGGGGGATATTGTTGGCATGTGGATGTTGAGTTGTCATTGATGTAAAAGAAACATTAATGAAAAATAGGATGAAGGAGGGAAAGTGAAATCTTGGAGTGGGTGTGACAACAAGACAAGGCATGGCATAAGAACATCTACTTGAGACTTGACTTCTTGAGGAGTTAGTGGCTTGCATACAGGTAGGATGGTGATGTGATAGCATGTCAAGATGATATCTTATATGGTCTAGGAGGTATATGATGAGGAAATATAGTCACCAAATGAATATAAGGGTGCATCAATAGAATTTGTGTGACTAGCTCAGCCTAGTAGGTCTAATCCTTAGGCCTAATTAGAAGAATGACTCGGGATGATGTATTGAATGCATGAGACAAATAAACAAACATATTCAAGGCTTGGAAAACATGAATATTACATGTTTAAGGGTTTACATGATGAATAATAGGGTAGGCTTATGAACTAAGGTCAAAACAATCATAATCAATCCTAGTTCAAGGACTTAGTGCATGTTTTGATGGGTTCATGAAGAAAATATAGCTCAAAAAAGGAATCACAAGCATTATTTGAGTTTTGTGGCATAGTATATAGTATGTTGAAGATGTTTTAGACCATCCTTTAGCTAGTTGAGGCAAGTTCAAGGCATTTTGGAGGCATCCACATGAGAACAAGCCATGTAAGCATAAGAAAATCAGGTAGGTAATGAAGGTACAAACATATTTAAGAGAAAGTGAGCACTTGGGAAAGTATTAGAGGTTATTATAGTGTTATAGAACAAATTTCATGCAAACTTAAGATGCTAATGCAATCAAGATGTACATTTCATCATTATCCCAAGTCATTCAAAAGTAAAAGTCAACAACTTACTCAAACTCTACAATATGAGGATATCAAGAAGTATAAAAAGACTTGTAGTTGATATCACTTAAAAAAATCCTCCTAAAAGGATTTAATCACTTCAACACTTACCATCCCTGCTCATAACTTTCATTCTTTGTCCACTTAATCATCAAATTCACCTATAAACATTAGAGTTTTTGCACACATATTTGTCACTTCAATACTCAGTTTCTTGCTTCTTTGACCTTGTTTCTCAAGGATGTAATTTAGCTTACTTGGTTCTTGAATAATTCTCATCACCATATCCCTACCTCACAAACCAATCTTAGTTAGTATGATCACAAAGAAAACACTGAAACAACTTCCTTTCTTAACTCTTCTTTTCAGTTGTTTCCTAGCCACTTTAAGCCTCTTGCATTTAGACCCCACTTTGTATCTTCTTGCCTCTTCCTTATTTCCAAAGTTATATAATCCTTATATCCCTATATACACTTCAATTACATGTTATATTCACCAAAAATGCATTCAAAAACTTCAACATTTCACACTACCCTTTCTTGCACAAAGTTAAGTCTATATGCCCCCTTAAGACAAGTCTTGCAACCACCATGCACCTATGCTTCCAGAGGTACCCTGCAGGTTCTTAATGATTATTTATTTCACCCTTACCAATCCTAAGATACTCCTAAAATTTCATTCACCAAATCCTTCTACAACATTCTCAATTTCACTTTTCACATTCTTTCTCCTAACCCTAGACTAAGTTTTCTATAGAGACTGTCATGAATATATTCACTGTTTAGGAGTATCAAGGTGCAATATATATATATATATTTTTAAACCCCCATTAAGGGTCTACACCTTTCTTGAAAGTTTCACTTCTTTATTTTCATAAACATGAAGGTTCTTTTGTAGTGTGTCTCCTCTAATTAGGCCATGGTGTGAGAAACTACCTACCTCAACACTGTCAAACAAATCTCCCTACTTAACCATGGAAATTCAAAATTCCTTTTTAATCTCTTAATGGACTTTATTTTCATTATTAGTCTCAAGTTTCAGGGTGATACTTCATGTTTTTCACCTCCAAAAGATAATCCCTAGTGTGAACTGGTAAGACTTTCATAGAGAGCCCGAGAGGCAAAATTCACTATATCTCTCACTCAAATTCATTTTTAAAGTTTCAAATTTTGGGATTGGACTTGTATGCATTTTTTCAACATGTGTGGGCCATCATTGGGCTTCTATTAATCCTCCATCCATGGACATAGACCATTTCTTCATTGTTTCGCTCCTGTAGATTCCTCTCACATGATCTTAAGATGTATTTAACAATAAACAAGTCAATGAATTTCTCTACCAAGATTCATAATCTCCCCATTCACTCATTGTCATGGTCCTGAGCTTGAAATTAAATAAATTCAAGGATAATAAACTCTTATCAATTGAGAAAATTATTGATGTTCATCCCTATTTCCCTTAAGAACTTCCATATGCAACCAAGAATACAATACATGAAAATATGGAGGCAATACATTTGTGCTTCTAAAAAAATACTTACTATACCACACCTTATGATGTCTCTACAAGAATCTCCATCTTGACCCTCTACTACAAAAACAACTCACACAATTTTCTTGATACTAAAAACAAAGAATGCCAATATTACAGACTTTTAATGACTGAAGATCAACCTAATGCATGAAATAACATTTAAGAGTCTTCTCAACAATCATGTATCAAAACTATGCATTATTGAATACAAATCAATTCAATACTCTCACTCAAGTGCATTCTTCATCAACAAAATTATCAACCCTCACACCAAAACAGAGCTTCATACATTCATATCATTGTGTTTCATACAAAATTTAGGTTTCTCTCTTTACTTCTCATCCTCCTATCTCGAGGAATCCACTCTTCCTCTTCTTTTATAAAGATAATTGATTTCTATTACTCAAATAAAACTTCCTTAAGGAACTTCACATGTAAAAACCTAACTAATTCTTGATTCTTGATGACTCTTTTTCATGCCCATTATCATACTAGGATGCATTTTAACATTAGTTTAATCATTTATTACTCACACATACATTGGAGGACTTATTATCTACATGACTAGACCCCCATACTATAAAACACCATGACTCTTCCCAACTCACTCTTGTCTTTCACATACATGTCTTTACAAATTCAAATCTAGAATTGGAGAGAAACTTGCTATTTTGAACTACTGAATCCTAGATTATCTCATTTCCCATCTTAGGATATCCAAACACATTGAAGTTCTTATTAAAATCATGAAAAATGGGAAAATAACATTTTTATGCTCTCTCCATGATGCTCTTGAATCATAAAAGTTTTCAAGTTATGTGGTTTTTGGCTCTACCGAGTTTGCAAAATAGTCATTTCCAGTTCAAAGGGAAGTTTTGAAGTGCTCATTGGAACATTAATCTTGTGCATGGAGACACAATATTCTCATAAAATTTGGGGCATGGAACCTATCTCATGTTTCAATTGGAATGAGGAATAATGAACGTTAAAACTTTATGAACGAAGGTTAAGAAGTTAAACTGCTCAAAACCCTTACAAAACCCTCCCTTTAGAGAGATGGAGAAAAAAATAAAATGTTTGGTCATGAAATGAACTTGTAAATATAATTTTATTCTTTGGTCATGTAGAGGAATCCTTATAATTCAATTTGGTGGTATTTTGTTCCTCCAAGTCAGCTGGTAAGGTGCTCAAATACCCCTATTTTGAATAAAATTACATGTACTAGTCACATATAGAATGTTTCATGATAAAGAGTTTGATGTGGGAGAAATATTGGGATGTCCCCCAACTTCTCATGAGAATAAATAGGTAAGTACATTGCAAAATTTGAATTAACAATGTGAATATAGGTGGCCTCTGCTAAATGAGTGAACAAGAAAAAACTAGTCATGGTGTTTGAGAGAGACCTGATGTGAATGTTTGTTGTGGAGGCCCAATATAAACATGGAAGGTTGATAAAGGTACAATGTGACTTTTTGAAGAACATATTTTGATATGATGAAGTGTTTTAAGGTCCTAGTTCAAATGATCAAATCAGGCCTAAACTATCTCATTAGGACAGTCAAGTAGCTCTAAGAAATGAGCATGAAAACATGTTTTTCTTCATAAGAACTATGCAAATGAGTGATTTAAAGTGAATTAAATATCCCATGTGAAGTTTTAAAATAATTGGTTTATCATGAAAATGATTTTTTTGTGTTGGAAGCCTATTGTAAAGGACTAGTTTTTGGTGCTTTGAAACTCAGTTAATCTATCTCAGAAAATCAAGGTTATTCAAGTTATAATATTTAAAATGATGTGATATTTTGATGTGATGAATTGATTAATGATCTGATATTTCTAGATAATTTTTTTTGGATCCAGGAACAAGTTTTTAGTGCATTCACTAACTCACTTTGTCAATACTGGTATCCTGAGCATGCAAATCCTTAAGAGACCTTGATTTAATTTGCATTACATGAATAACATGAAGATGTTGGTGCTACTACAAGTACATGATTTTTTTCTAGGCATATTGAAGAATAATTCCTCTTGAATATATTACATGACATGATTTTTTGATGTTCCTCATACACCCAAGTTGAAGATTGTTTTGTAAAGCTTATACACCTAGTTGTGTATGATAATCCTAATGAAGACTTGTGAGTGAATGGAAAGTTACAAGGCATATCAAGGTGATAGAAGGTAAGAAGATAAAAAATTAACATATATGCATATTCATAACACTTGGGATGAGTCGGGATAAGCTAAAAGAAAAAGAAAGGTACGTTGAAAGGAATAAGACAAAAAGAATGACCGTTATACAATAACATGTAAGATTTTAGTTTGTAAGAGGAATTTTTTTGGTTAGTTCGGGATTTGATCAAGTTCAAGAGTGTATTCTAGTCCCTTGTAGGTATTAGGAATGTTATGAAAACTCAAATAAGATTTTTATTTGTAATCGACACTACTTCAAATGTAATGATTACATAAGGATAGTTTTTTATGATGTCATCTACATCATCCTTGTATGAGTTGAAAATTTAAGGAGATGAAGAATTGGAAGGTGAAGATTAAGTGAAATAAGATAAGGTCATCCCCATATATATTAGATCATGAATTTTTATGAAAATTTGTTTTATTTATGACCATGTTGGTGAAGTAGTGTGAGGACATATCAAACAAAAAAATCAAGGATCATGTAAGAAGCCTTCATTCTGCAATTTTTACAGTGTGTATGCATGCATGAGAAAGTAAGTGATTGAGGGGATTATCCAAAGTGAGAAGCATGAAAAAATTTTTATGTGAAAGAGGCTTTGAGTAATGTACTTACGGAGCATGAATTGATGAGAAGAGAGGTGAATCAGGAGAGGTGAAGAGTGAAGAGATAAGAGCTGAATATGAGATCACAATCTATTGTATCAAACAACAAAGTGAAGATAAAAATCTTGTAAAAATTCTAAGTTATGGCTTAGAAAATAGGGATTTGAAGCTTCTTTACAAGTTGTAGCTTGTAGAAGGTCAAGTAGGAGCTTGACTGAATTTCTGGGAGTTAGAGCTTAGTGTAAGTAGAATCTTGTTAACGGTCAAGTAGTAGCTTGGATAAATTTTGGAGTGGGTTCTTAAAGTTGAGTGATTTCTCAAAAAATTGAAGTCTCTATAATTTTTCATAGTAAATGTGTCCAAGTAGTGCATTGATTTTAGTGGGGTTTTCTCCTTTTAAGGGTTTCCCACATTAAACAGTGTGTTCATGTGTACTTGATCTTAATTTTCTTATGTGTGAATGTCTTGATCATGTCATGGTAGAAGCTAATCATGTTTGAATGGTTTGTTAAGTTATTGAAATGCCTTAAAAGTTTTGAGAAGCACTTGATTCACCCCTCCCCTCTCTGTGCTTGTGTTTTCCAACATATAGGGCCTCCAAAGGTTGGATATCACCAAGATACACACTAAATCTTAGTTAAAGGGAAAGAAAATATTTAGTGGTCCCACTGGGTGTGCTAGAACTATTAGAAACCATAAGTAGCACCCTTACTTTGATCGTGGAAGATCAAATACTTTGGATAACATGTGATTATCTTCAAAGTGTGGGACTTTTCTCCTTAAGACAAACCTCTAGAGAAGGTCGGTTCCTTCTCTCCTATCTCAACACACACTAACCTAAACTACTTTAACTGTAACTAATCCTAAAACTAAAACTAAAACTAAAACTTATAGGATCCAGAGTTGAGAGAGAATGAAAAAGTTACAAAACTAAATAATGGTATTAGGCCAACACTAAGATAGGGTTAAAATATGACCAAAAAGACACATAGTGAGTGCACATGTAAATATTTAATGGAAACACAAATTTTTAAAGAGAATAAATGAATAACTTAATGAAAACAAGAGGGTAAACATCCGCAAAAACACAAACCATTTGAAGGGAAAACAACCAAAGATGTATTACATTTCAGAGAGTATTCATCATGCTTTCAAAATAGAGGTTAGGGTATCTCATACAAAATGCTAAGCTTTAGAATTCGGAAGGAAATAAAACACATTTCTTTAAGGCATAGCATGTGAATTTGGCGAGTAAAGAAAACCGTAAAAAATGCTTTAGCACTTACATTTATACAATATTAGAATGGGAGAGGAAAAGATGGAGGGAAATTTGAAATTGGATCTTCCATGGATGAAGACAACCTACCTCCCATGGATCTTGTCACCTTTAATCTCCCCGAAAGACCATTTTTTTCTCCTATAACATGCCATCATGATTTTTTGGTGAGGGAATGAGCACCATTTTTGTATTTACTCTGGTATGTGAGGTGATTGGGCATTTGAAATGATAAATATATGTGTTATCTTTATGTCCCTGATCTTTCATGATTCTTTTCCTATAACAAAACGCCTCTTCACATTTCTACATTGTGCAATTCATCCCTTAGATATATTAAATGAATGCAACCATTGTTATGCAATTTAGAGCTCTCAACTTGAAGATCCGAAAAATGAATTGGCTTTGCTTTGTCCACATAATTTTGAATGCTTCACATCTTTTTTGCAGCCTTGATCATTGCTTGTTACCAAAAATCTTTACCTTATCCCATGGATTTTGGATTTGAACATCCTCATGGGTTAAGAAACCCGCGGGACAACAATTCTTATATATCCATTATGTTCTCTTCTTATACTACGGTGGAATTCTATTTTTACACTTGGCCACCCGCGCACAACTCCTCATGTTCACACTATGTCTCTTGCACCAAAATCCTTGAAGGTATTTCTCCTTGTCTATTTTTGTGTGGAATTATAAATTCACACAATACTTCACTTAAAGAACTCGTGGAACACTATGATAGTTTTCACGGTTCTTGGACTTAGCCACTTCTTGGTTATATCGTAGCCTCCACCCAATACATATATTTTCCATGGAGTTGAGAAACTCCAAAAACTACTTTTTAACATGACCACAAGGCTCTATAATATCCTATCCCATGAAAGTGAATTCATGAAGCACTACATTTCCTCATCCATCGTAAACTCTTGCATGCCTCAAACCTTGACTTGTGGATTTAACACTTAGCCAAATTTTATCTTCTGTGAATGCGAGGAACCTTTAATATCCTCATAATTTCATCACACTTGCGGTGGACGATCTTGATTCCCATGGAATACTTGAAAAATTGGCGTTTTGTTCCATGGAACTTGAGAACTCATGAACTACTAAATGTTCTCGCAACAATCCTCCACGAATTTTATACTTAGCCAAATTTTAACCTTGATGTCAAGAAGGAAGTCGCCTTGGCCTTGAACTTGATGAGTTGTCCAAAATATCAAATGGAGTGTAATTTTGGATAACAAATCCATGTTTGAGAATAATGGTTATCTCACTAACATCATAAAATTGGAAACTTTACTAAGAAACCTCCTCTTTTCATTGATTTTTTCACTTTTTTTAATCTTTTTACCAAAACAATATTCAAGGTTCTTGAAGCCCCTATCTTTTCCAAGATAAAAATTACATACTTTTGGAAGAAACCATCAATATCCAAATTGAGGATGATTATTATTTTGTAGTCATGATAAATGACTATTTCCCTCACCTTCAATCACAACATTGATAGGTTCTTTGTAAAAATAAAGAGATCTTCACTTGGGGTTATGCTAACATTCCTAAAATCAAACCCAAAATTATAATACATAATATCATTAATTATAATGAATCCATTTTAGTACAACAAAAGATTAAAAAAATCACTTAAATTTTCTAAACATTGTCTCAAGCAGATAGTCAAACTCTTAAACACTAAGTTCATCCAACTAGTTGACTATTTTGAATGGGTCTCCAACATTGTAACAATTCACAATAATGTCACCCTTGATATCTACAGTTATATTATATTTTCATAATCTTATTTGTCCTAAAGATAATTTCCTTCTCCCATCAATCGATGTCATATTCAATGTTATGACCAAATATGAGATGTTATCCCTTATGTATGAATCCTTGAGATAAGATCAAATATGCATCACACTTGAAGATCAACATAAAAATAACTTCACAACTGAATGGGGCACATGTTTCTATGTGAATATTCCCTTCGACCTTAAAAATTTCATGTCAATGTATTAACATGAAATGACCCATATCTTCCATTATCTTATCCATAAAACTATCAAAGTCTATGTAGATGATATTCTAATCAAATATCAACATGTGGAAGATCACGCTTATGTCCTTAATAAATATTTTGATCACCTTCAAAAATAAAAGGTCAAGTATTAATCCAAGTAAGTGCATATTTTTTCCACCCAAGGAAATATCTTGGGGTTCCTCATATAAAAATGAGGACTTTATGTAGGCTATAAAAATCCAATCTATTCTTCAAATACATCGTCACAATTCCATCCCTAACATTTGAACCTTCTTAGGAAATCTTGGAGCACCGATGGTTCATTCCCAAACTCTCTTATCACACTCATGTCATCAACAATATCCTTAATAAAATCATTAAGTTGGAATGAAATAATGACTACAAACAAACTTTCAATTCCATAAATAAACATTTACTTCATGTACCACTATTATGATCTCCATATTCTAACCGCTTTAATCCTCAAAGCACTTATTTTACCCCCTATCTTCATTGGGTTTATGTTAACACAACATAATGGAGAAGGAAAATATCATTTCATATTCTATATTAGTTTAGAACTTGATTATAATATGTGTTATTATCCCATGGAGTGCACTTATTTAGCTATATAATTTTCCATTAAATTTTTTTGATGTTACATGTTATATCAAACCACTTAATTAATTGTTTGTATGGATCCTCTCTATCATTTATTTTCCATCACTATCCTTCATATATCTGCATTAGAAAATGTATGAACCTTCTCATGGATTTTGACTTATGTATCATAAAAAAAAGTGATCAAACAAGAAATTATAGCTAATCAAATTGTCTTTTCTCATATCCTCACTAATCATCATATTCCATATTTCTTACTTGAAAAATATGTTCTATTCATTGATGTATGGAATGAGTAATCAATTTTAAATAGTATTTTCACCAATTCATTGTTTTATCTCTGTTTGGCATATGTCGTTGTTGTTGTCATTGATGTCAAAGGGTGTCTTAGTGTGCATAGGAGAGTGCATGATGTTTTTGATGATGTTCATTGATGTCATAAAAAGTGAAATGAGTTAAGGTTGACTATTAGTGCCCTATTTTGGTCTCATGAAGTGTTGCATTAGTGAAGTAACATAGTGTCTAGAAGTGTATGCGGGTTCTTGGTGCATGGTTCGGCTTGTATGGACTAGTGAGTGAACTCCAAAAGTTGTATGAAGGTTTTATGATGTATAAAATGTTTAGAGAGATGTGGTAAATGTGTTAGTGATTCTGCAAAATGAAGAATATGTCAATTTATGTAAGGCATGTGTTGAAACAAACCATTCTACACCTAGTGTATGCATGGCATGAGGTATGAAGAAAAGAAGACCAAGGTAATTCATTGTAAGCATATGAGGAGTTTTGTGACATTGTATAGCATGTATAGAAGGTGTATAAGGCCATATTCTAGGTGTATAGATCATGTTCAAGGTCTTATTGGAGCTAGACATAGAAGACACGGCAACAATACGTTTGTAAATTAGGTAGCATGATGGGTTTTAGAGGTAGCTAAACATGAATGAGCATTAGATATCATGAAGTAGGTCTTTTCATAGGTATGGTCCAAGTTTGAGGTCATGATATTGATGACAACACATGAGTACTTGTTTTGACTCTACCAATCTCTCAAAACACTACTTTCCAACTTGATAGTCATCTTTAAATGCTTACCCACATGTGCAAACTCTGCATGGGGACCTAATCCATTCATCAATGTTGAGGCAAGGATTTACGATTCTTTTTCAATTGGAATGAGGTAAATTTATTCCCTATCATTTATGAACCATTGTTAAGAATCCAAGCGGGTTTAAACTCTCCTAAAACCCTAGTTTCAGAGTGATAGACAAAATATGAAGGGTTTTTCCATGAAAAGACTTGGAAAATATAGTATGAAGGTTTATACATGTAGAGAATTTTTCAAAGATAATTTGTTTTTTTGTGGCATGCTTTAGGTGTGATAAGAAGGTACAACAAAACCTCTATTTTGTGAAGATTTATAGGTACATGTGTGTGTTGTAGGGTGCATGAAGTGAAACCAATTGTCTCCTAAAGCTTGATAGCTAAGCTAAGTTCTCATGAAAAGTTTGGGAAAGGTTCTGTGTAAAATAATTAAATCCTTCTCCCAAAGTTGATCGTTGTTAATGGCCTAAATGGTACGGAACCATTCATAGAGGTCTATTTTGGTGGTCATACTTGCACCCGCATCTCATATCGAAAGAGCCGAGATGTTTGAGACAAAAATGGAACCGTCCCCAAGTTGTGGGACCTTTCGCGCTTGGGACAGATCTCCAGAGAAGGTCGGTTCCTCTATCTATTTCTATTTACTATCTGCTTTACTCCTAATGTCGAAAGGAAAAGTAAGCTAACAATGCCAAGGGGCCAGGGATAGAAGGATAAAAGAAAGGAAAACTAATCTAAGGAAGGTGATAGCACCAGAAAAAGAGGGATGAACATTATTTGTTCTGAGTAAAAAAATGAAGGGAAAGACATGAAATAAGGATAGGTATGTGTAGCACAACTAAAATGCATTTACCAGATCAGTTTCATGGAACACAACTAAAAATGGAACTACAAGGATGTAGAGTGACACACAAAGATACACGCAATGTAAAAGAAAATCGATAAGAAAGAATACAAACACACTTAGGACAGAGAATAGCCACAAAACGATGTTTCCTTATCTCCGTAAATGCACAGAGTTATTACAATGGTTAAATATGTCGATATCCACATGCACGAGCGAGATCTAGAGGTCTCACGACTCAAAATACAAAAATATGAGGTCCTTAGCAAAACACATAAGGATCCAAAATGTCCAACATTAACAATGAGCCCAGCTCTACATTTATAGTTGAATTGATGGAAGAATAAGAGAAGGAGGAAAACCCAAAATTGAAATACAACCACTAATAAGAAGCATTCAATGCCTACAAATATGTCGAGATACATTTCCCTAAGTCCATTTGGCATGTTGGAGAAGGAAAGGGGCAGATCAGGTCAAATTGGGTGGTTGGAGTAATTAGATATGCTCATTAATGCCCAGAAAGACATTTTCCCATTTCTCACCTACCAGATCCACCAAGAATTTGAATTTGAATATTTAGCACTATAATCTACATCAGTAGCTATGGATTGAGACTAGGCACATGTTGATCGAAGCTCTGTAGAAAAATATATGGTTTTCAGGATATTGTTAGGGCCACCTATATATGTAAGAAAAGTGATGAGCATGGTTTGGCTGAAATTAAGACCAACTGTGTAAATTTTCTTGTCATTTCTACCATGTGTCACTCATTGATTTGTTGCAAGGATTCGACACCTGTTGGCACACTTTTATAGGTTATGTGTGGCACACTCAATCATGTCGAATGACATGACACGGAATGGCACAAACGAGGCACAAAGGTATACGCATGGAAGAATGAGGTGTGTGCAGAGGAAATGGAAAAAAGCTGGTGAGCAAAGAATATATGGTCAAGGTGTAACTATTACAAAGTAATGTGTGGGGCATGCAAGAGGGCCAGTACTTAGCTGATTGAAGAAAGTACAAGGCACATGCATAGGATGAATAGATGCTAGGAAGAAGGTGAATGTGCAGAAGATGCGCACAAGATAAGAATGGAACAAAGAGGAAAAGGAAAATGGAGAAGGGAAGCGTGCAAGGGTGTGTGAGGAAACAGTGACCAAGTGAATGTGCCAAGGAGACAACTGAGGTGTGCGCCACTTGTAATGAATATCTTTGAACCAAAATATGTATGTAAGTTTTTAAATAACTAGAAGATTTATTTGGATAACAGTTTTGGTGAATTTCAAGGCCATATGCCTACTAGATGAAGGAGATCAGTAGCCTAGATCATCCATTGGGCATGGAGTCTACTATGTAATCATGAAATTTTGATCTTCAACTTTGAAGAACTGCCCCTGAAGTCACTTCAAGGATCATTTCGTCACTCTATTTTGAATCCTGCAAAACTACTGAAAGAAGAATGGCACCTTGGAAACGAAAGAAGAGTGCACGCAAGAAGCATGCGAGAAGAAATAACTATGTACAAAAATTGTGCATGCAACGCACTTGGAGGAATTTAAACTAATCTAATATTTACAAAAGGATGGAGTAGACTTAATGGAAGGGTTTGAGATAGATCCCATTTATTGGGATTTGTAGCATGCCTCCATCAAGATGAGTTAACTTGAAAGAGTTAGCCTCCTTACATGAACTGATGATATATGGGCCACTCCAAAGTGCATAAAACTTTGAATTTCACCAAGGTTTAGCTCACAAGCATCCCATTTTAAGACCAAGTCCCCACTTTGAAATCTTTAGGCGTAGCCTTTCTATCAAACCATTTCTTTGTTGTTTATTGATGTTATTCTAGCTTGATCATGACAGAGTTTCTTAATTCTTGAAGACCGAATATCTCGGCATTCTAATTTCTCTATGGTTTTCACATTCAAGCTCTAGCTATTGGGAAAGTGCCAATGAATTCAACTCTATCATCGAAGGAAGGGTAGCCTCCTTCCCATAAACAAGCTTGTAAGGATAAGTGCCTATTGTTTTTTAACTATGATTCTACCTGCCCAGAGTGCATGTGAGACCTTTGTGTGCCATGTATTTTGGTTGATGTTCACTATAAGCTTTATGATCTTGATCAGGTTCTTATTTGTTGACTCTACTAGACCATTGCCTTAAGGGTAATAGTTGGAAGAAGTCTTCAGATAGATGCCCAGATTTAGAGCCCAATTAGTGATTTTAGTGCCAAGGAAGGATTTTGCATTATCAGAGATAATGGTTTGAGGAATGCCAAACATTATGACTATACCCTTGAGAAAGTCAATTTGGTCGATTACTTGAGTGTGACAACTTCTTTCCATCTGGTGAAGTATTACATAGCTGTCAACACCCATTTTTTTCCAATGCTTGAAGGTGGATTGATCATGCCTATGAAGTCAAGACTCTATTACGCAAAAGGTTGATCTACTTAGATTTGTTAGAGGGGGAGTGTCACATATTTCTTCTTTCCTGCAAAGAAAGCACATTCCTTGCATTTTGTGACCCACTTGTGTGCATCTGCAAACAAAGTAGGCTAAAAGATACCTGCCATTATGATCTTCATTGTTATAGTTTTGGAAGAGAAGTGTCCACTAGAGAATCCATCGTGAAATTTTGCTAACACTTTTTCAGTTTATGTGTCGTTGATACACCTTAACAGCACACCATCAAGATTCTTCTTGAAGATAAGTCCATCAATCAAAACATAAGGGATAGATTATAACCTCAGATGTATTCTCTTTTCCTTGTTTAATCCAGGAGGGTATGTGCCCTTAGAAAGGAATGTGATCATGTCCTTCATCCAATTACATGCATCGGGATCTTTATTTTTCTCAATTTTTTTACGCGGGAGAGCTTCACCAAGAAACAATGAAGTCTCAGATTCATCATGCGGATCCTCAAGCAAATTGTTTGCAAAGTGTGCTACCTCTTACCATCTTTTTGGCTTTGATAGTCACATCATACTCCATGATTTTGGTCACCCATCGTGCTCTCTTTTCACTAATTTTTACTCCCATGATGAAGTCTCTAACAAAAGAGTGGGAGACTAACACCTTGATATGATTTGTGGTGAGCATACTTTTGAACTTCTTGAGCGCATGCATAATGGCATAGACCTATTTCTCTGTATGACTATATCTTAATTCATAATCCTTCAAATGTCTGGATGAAGAAAGCCACTAGTTGTTCCAGCCCTTGTTCATTTTCTTATGTTAGGACGAAACAACACTCACATTAGTGCCATAATCATAAAGGATACAATCCTTTGAGTAATTTGGGTTGGTGAGTTTTGGTGCGTAAAACAATCTCTTGCTTGATTTTTTTGAATCTTTCCTTTCCTTCTATTTTCCATCTAAAGGTTATATCCTTCTTGAGCATCAGGGTGATGGGTTGAACTAGTCCTACAAAGTTAGGAATAAAAATCCTAACAAAATTGATCTTACTGAGGAAGGACTGCAAGGCCTTTTTGTGCATTGGTAGGGAAAGAGCTAGGATGGCTGAAATGCACTCAGGATCGATTATGATGCCATCCTTTGAAACCACATGACCCAAGAGCTTTCCTTACGCCACTACAAAATTACACTTCTTGGGGTTAAGAGATACCCCATACCTTTTACATCTCTCAAATACTTTCTCTAGGTGTGCCATGTGATTTGTGCTCTACTTTGAGAAGACTATAATGTCATCAAGGTAAACCAAGATGAACTCATTGATGTAACATTTGAAGGCAATGTCCATGGGACACTAAAATGTTGCACTTTCATTTGACATACTAAAGGAAGCTTCTAATACGCATATGTTCCCCACTTGGTTGTAAACACCATTTTTAATTGATCCTCTTCCTTGAACATGATTTGATTGAAGCCAAAGTACCCATCCAACATTAAGAATATTTGTGCATCGGCCACGGTCTATAGAAACAGATCCATTGAAGGAAAAGGATAATGATCCTTTAGAGATGCCTTGTTTAGATCTCTGAAATCAACACAGAGTCTAATTTCACTATTCTTCTTGCGTACGGAACTAGATTCATGACCCGGGTAGAGTACTTGATGGGAAAAATAGTATTTTCCTCAATAAGTTTGGATAAATCTTTCTTCATGAGGGGCTCTATCTTTGGATTTATTGGTCGTTGCTTTTTACGATGAGCTTGATCCTAAGATCAAGTTCAATGGAGTGTTGAGTAACACTTAGATCAAAACCTTTGATCATTGTATTTTTTACTGAGAGAGATGAAGGTCGATTTTCATTGTGTGCACAAAATTTAATGAGCAAAAAAATTCTTTCCACTCACAATAGTAGTGGAGAGAAGTATTCTTGTGTGGAACACATACACTTTTCTTCACCCTTGACCTCATCATCAGGGATAAACATTTGATCTAAGGTGACTGTATCTTGGAAAAGTGACAAGTGAGCATGGGAATCTACAAGTAACTCTTCCGCATACCCGACCTCCCGAGGTCGTGCCGAGACAAAGCCGGTGGGGATGGGATATGCATGGGATGCGCACAAGCTAGTTAGGCAATCTAATGTCTTCAATACGTACTAGTGGAATTTGTGAATCTAAGGCAAAGAAGGCCCTTCTAACCTGAACTGGTGTGATAGATCGGTCAGCAAGGATGACTGCTTAAAGGCTTCAATCAATATCGAGCTCTGGCGTGATCCAATCTATGGGTTGTGGAATACGTGGAAAATGACCTGGGATAGTTTCATGTATGTCTCTAGATAAGGTCATATGGTGGGTAGTGAATACAATCGACTCTACGGATGATTCTCTGGCCTAGTCCAGAACTCTCTAGCTTTGCTAGCTACTATATCTAGTAAGGATAACTGTTCGACGATGGTGGGTGGAAGTGGGGTAGATCTGAATACTAGTGTACGTAAGCCAGCATCTATATCTGATTCACCTATGGGCTCGTTAGGCTGCGGGATTTGTGGGTCACAACCGTAGACTCTTGGTTGTTGCGGTCCTGCTATGGTCATGTACGAAATCAGTCCCTGATCCCTAGTATCCAATAATCATATGCTTTTTCAGCCTCTATATTTAAAATTAATAGTTGTGTGATCTTCTCAGAGTACCTCACAGTCGTTCTTGCAACCTGGATTCTTAGGCTGGTATCTATATCTAGAAGAGTGTCTCCTGCATCTGGCTATGGGACCAAAGGATCACAACCAAAGGTTTGTTCTCTTTCAAACCCTTCTACAGTCATATGAATGTTTTCCTAGGGTAATCTGTAGTTCGGTTGATTTGACCAAAACGTGTGTGCTTGGTCGTCTTCTATATTTAATCCCCTCAACTGAGAGCTGATCTGTCAGTAAATCTGTTGTTGTTTGGAAGATTTGGATTCTAAGATTCTGGTCTATGTCAACTATTGCTGTGACGAGATTGGGTTGAGGCACAATTGGCTCAAATACGTATTCTCTGGGTTCCCTAGGTCCCGTGATTGTCATACAAAACAATAATGTAAATCTAACTGCAACAAAGTGAAATTTAACTACGTGGAATAAATCTAGAACATATATAACTTCTATTTTTGTATTTTCTGAGAAACCTTAAGAATTTAAGAAAGCAGCTATTTAAAATATCTAGAATTGACAACTAAAATAACAACTTAAAACAAACAAAATAACCGAGTGTAGCTATTTGTCTGTGCAATTTGTAGATCTATTCTAAACAATGAAATAACTTGCCTAATCTATTTGCCAGACTCTCGATCCTACCTCAGAAGTGAGGAGTGAATCATAGTTTCTCAGAAACTATCAATCCCCACAGCTTCCCTGGCAATATCGAAAGTAAATTTGACTGAAAAGAAGTGATTATCTACTCTATTTGATATGTTTCTAATTTAGAACTTTGAAAGCTAGAACTTAGATTCGCATATGGTGGCGAATCCAATGGTGTGTGTGATCTTGTCCCCTCAAAGTGTGATCTCCTCATTCTTTCGTGTTCACATGGATCTAGAAAAGTGTGTAATGCTAGCATCAGCAGAAGTAGATATTGGGACAAAGGCAGCTCAGAATACAGACTGAATATAATGCGAGTAGGAGAGGGATAGCGCAAGAGTACAGAGCTTGGCTTATGTAATTCCTAGCGGGATCTATTGCGAGTCATGCAACATAAAGCATCCAGAACCTGAAACTATCCTGTTTTGAGGAGCAAAACCTGCAACTTTAATGGCTTCCTAAGCTATTCTATTTCAATGGATTGGATAAAATAACAGAAGTGCTTGCACAAGATGGATATGTGGCTTACTGAACAATGCTAACTAAGCATGCAAATGAACTGAAACTATGGCTTCTAAGCAAAATAACAGACTGAACTACTGAAATGAGAAGATGAGAGCAAAAAATGAGAGGCCATTTGCTTGAGCACAAGCCATCTATTTATAGCATTTCATTCACCCAAAGATCAAAACCAAACTGAACTCTAAAACTATAAACAATGGCCAAACACTATTCCAGGGGACCAAAAACATAAATGCAAGCCCAAGGTGGTAAAAAAGCTGGTGAATCGTTGATTTTTACGTGAGTCACGTTAAAAATGCTTTCTGGAAAACACGTAAAGGACCACCGCTCTGAGTAGGGTGGCGATTCTGAGAAGCCGCCGCCCCGATCGAGGGCGGCGATCACAAGACCGCCACCGTGCAAGGCGGCGGTTTCAGAATCAAGGGCGAAAAGGCAGAAAAGGGGAAAAAAATAAAAATAAAGGATGCAGGGGGCTAAGTGGGGCATGCGGGATGTTAACGCATACTTGGAGATATTTTCTAGATCTCAAACACCTTGCGAGGAGACTCGTATCATCATTGGGGCACTTGTCACGTTGTTAGGTAGATCAAAGACCTCACAATTTTGGGTACATACATATTGCCCCCTCGGAGAAGCGTTTTAGCCATGAAGAGGCATAAAACGGTGGGTCCGAAAGTATGGACGGTCATGATATGGGAAGTTTAGAAGTTATACCCGATACGTCCGTGTGTGTTCAAATGACGCCATCCAATATTCCCGCTACCTACAAAATGAAAAGAGAACTCAAGTGCAGATAGACACAATAGTTAGGAAAATAAATGCTAAAATAATAAGAAATGAGAACATACCATTTGTGCGGGGATAAGAACTTACCTCCGTCGATGCTCCAAACCCGTGAAAAGTCATTTTAAAACGAATCGAGAGTGCTATATATATGAAAGTGGACCCATTTTCCTATTCATTTGCGTGAGTTGATTTGGTTGATTTTGAGCTCTGGGACCCACGGTGATGGTTTCTTGCGTGAGTAGAGTCAAAACGCGTCGTGGCGAGATAGTGATCATGCCTCCACGTGCGGAACATCGACTTGTGAGATCACAGGTTAGTTTTCTTCAATTTATCCTTTTTACCCCCTTAATTTTGAAATGTTAAAATCTTTGTCATGGGGGTAATTTTTGAAAATGTTAGTGTTAAAAGGTTCATCTAGGGGGGGCGCCTACTAGGTAGGCTTTGTTTTTACGTAAAATGGTCATTTTTAATGCTTTTTAAAGTTTAAAACCCGCGTGGGTTTTCGGACCACGACCGCCATTTGCCCTGGGGCGGAAGTTACATGACCGCCCCGCCTGTTCGGGGTGGTGGTACACACCGCCGCCCTTAAGGTGGTGGTTACAAAACCGCCTCCTGCTCAGGGCGGCGGTTTTGCACAGAATGCAAAAGGAACCTCTTTTTGAGATTGTGTTTGTATTTTTAGCATTTCTACGTGTTTTTATGACTTTCTCAGTATTAATTGGATGCTAACTTGCTTTGTTTTGTGTGTTTTTGGGTGTATGCAGGTGAGAGAGGGAGTGTGATTGGCTCCCAGGGGTACTAGATGCCCTCTCACAGGATGAGGAGGACACTCTTCAGTGGGCTGGGATACTACGCATTTCACGCATGCCCCATGTTACACCATCCAGTCACATTCTTTGTGACCTGTTCTCATATTGGGATGTAGATCGGAACACCTTCCGATTGCCAGGGGTCCGCGGTGAGTGGACTATTACACTGGAGGACGTCTATCGCATTCTGGGGGTCCCGATCATCGGGAGACGACTCACCCTAGAGACAGCAGGCTCACGGGCACAGATTGCACAGTGGGCCACATATATGGGAGATGCAGTCATCTCCATGGGGTCGAAGAAGGGGGTGAGAGTTCGATCTATTCCTTCTTTGCCCATCCCCCTACTTCGTCAGGCCATCATGGGGATCCTTGCCTCGAGACTGATCGGGGACAAGGGAGGAGATACATTATTATACTGCTGGTCCCCCATTATTGCACAGATAGAGGGGCACGGTTGGATATATGCCTGGGGAGTAGACATTCTTGGGACCACCTACCATGACTTACTAGGGTGGTCCGTTTACAGGGGCAGTCATTGAGCCACCCGACTCTAGTCATGAGTTGGGTCTATGAGCATTTCATCCCTTATGGCAGGGGTGTGGAGGTGGCAGATCCTAGAGCCGTGAGGGCAGAGATGGGCAGCACATGTCGGTGCTTAGAGCACCTCATCATCCGATTGCTTCCGATTCTACCGCCGATATGGAGGCCACACCATACCAGACTCATAGCAGGCATATGGGGCGAGGAGGCTCTTACCTTGATCTCTTGCTCCATTGACAGGCGGCTTATTAACAGAGTGGGGTGTGTGGAGATGCATCCCTTTGGCCGAGTTCCTTAGCGGTTTGGCCTACCATACATGGGTATGCTTCCCAGTGGCGCCAAGTATATAGATCGGCCCGAGAGGCTAGAGGGGGCCTAGAGGTCAAGTTGAGGTTAAAGTGGTTACACTGGTGTTCCTATTGCAGCCAGGAGGATAGTTCATGCCAGACGGAGAGCCGGTGTGCCTCAGGCACCTTTACTGGATTGCCGCGGGTCCTACCCATAGCAGCAATGACCCTATTGAGGTAGACTCCGAGTCTGAGGAGTTTACGGGGGGAGACAGAGGAGGAGACCGAGGACAGTGATCCTGAGTGGCATGATACCCAGGATATTATGCAGGCGGAGAGGGCTGAGCAGAGTGCAGAGAGAGTGACTCTAGTTTCAGAGGAGCCACTCTCCTAGGGCCATGGGGAGGATGAGTCTATTGCGGGCGTTACGTTGCTCCAGCTACAGGAGTAGCCCCTCAGTCGGTAGCGGCATCCGTGGCGGGCGCTGACCCCATAGATCCATCTTGGAGGCCGGGTGATCCGAGTAAGTTACCCTCTCTCCCTTCTAGTGTTTGTTTCTTTGTTAGGACCTCCTTAGTTGCTATCTTGTATCTTTTAATTCCTTGTTTGGTTTCTAATTTGTTTTCTCCTTTGTTTGCAGAGACCGCCGATGAGTGGTGAGATTTGATTCGCAGGGTATGCACTGATTCCTTGATGATCCCCATGGATAGGACCCGTGCAGAGCTGTCCGTGGATGGGGAGCCTTCGTGAGCGCAGGCATACCTTGATGTCTTTTCTCCATCTAGCATGTGGCCGGGATGGTATCGACCCTTCTGCACCGAAAGCTAGCGGGCATGTGACGGGCCGAGTTGAGCGTCGATGAGGAGCCATTCTCATGGTGAGGTTGCGGCTGCCCTCGGGATCCCGAGCCCTTCGTGGCATCTGAGCACCATCGTAGCCGGAGTCCTAGGCGTGGGCGTGCACCTTCAGAGGGGTCCTATAGAGATTGAGAAGTTGCTTGGCTCTCGTGGATTTTGTACTATATATTCTTTTGTATATCCCGGGCTCTTTGAGCATTTTGACCATGCTTAGTGCATGATGGCATTGTACATAAATGTTGATCATATATATATATATATATATATATATATATATGTATATTCATTTTGGATCAAGCTTTTGGCATTGATGGCTTTGTTTCCTTTTCCAGTTTCCTTATGTATACTACGATGTATGTTTATATGCTTTTTAGAATGTATGCAATGGTGAACAAATGATGCAAGTGTTTTACTTTCCCTTTTGTGTTTCATGATGCTGACATATGATGATGTAGATATAATGTGATTTTGAATCTTAGCTTCTGTAAGAAATTTTGGATACTCCATGTTTGTTTTGGCAGAGTGGTGAAGGTAAACCGGTATGATGAGCAGATAAACCTGCCCCTACTCCCAACTCCATGCAACTAGTAAGATGCGAGGGCTTATCACCAAGAGTTGGGAAGGGCACAAGTTATGAGGTGTAGTGAAATGATAGTGATGAAAGACAGACAAAGCTTTGGTGGAACCAAATTAGGACACTACAAGCTTACTCTACCCGAGTGACTTCATAGTTTAGAATGCAACTTACTTTGTGGTTTATCTAGACTTAGATCCGTAGATGGCCACATAGTAGACAAAATCTGGGTTTTTAGGATTTTAACTCTCTTGGAATTTTGAACATCTGATTCATTTATCTTTGATTTAAGACCTCAAGATTTGAATTGTTTGCTTATGACCTTTAATGTTTGCTTGTCAAGAGGACCCCCTATACTTTGCCCCATGCTACTAGTAAGAAGCGTGGGTTTATCACCATGGACAAGGTATAGGCGAGTAAGGGCATTTCCATCCTTTCCCAACCCTACGTCACTAGTAAGAGATGCAAGCTCATCACCGAAGGTTGGTGGGGCAAGGAAATGTGTAAAATTAAAATTTTCTATTTGATCACTTTTTGACTCGTTTTCTTGAGTAAAATGTCAGTATGTGCTTATTTCCGAAGAGACATATATATGGGATAGATGTGACACCATGAAGCTTCTAGAACAGACCATAGGCAAGACACCTATCCTAAGAAGAAACTAAAAGTGAGAACAAGCCCGAGATCTTGGTATGGTTACCGTTAAGACTTTGCCATGTCTAGCTTTATTTGATAAAATGATTTTGAGATAATTCAAAGATATCATGAAAGATGGAGAAGTATGATTAAAGTGTTTATGCCAACAACATCATGAGTTTGTAATGAATTGCTTTGAGAATAAAATTCCTTGATCACAATTTATGTAAGTGACAAGTGGACAAAATGATCTTAATCTATTGGAAGATGCAATGTAAATATATATAAGTAGTGCCACCATGCTTATGCGTAGAACCGCTTGAGGTGCGAGGGAATTGACTTTCACCAAATTCCTCACCTTCTAGCGTACATAAGAGGTATGCACCATTCCCATAGTCCTTCATGACTCGGTATGGGCCTAACCATTTAGGCAGAATTTCCTTCCTTCGCGGTCTTCTTGTCGATCCAATTGTTTAGTCTTAGAACTAGATCACCTTCATATATGTCGCGTTGCTCATAGACTTTCTTATTATATTACCGGCACATCCGGTCGGCATAGACTCTATGCCAGCTGTTCAAACATCTAACCTAGTTTCATCTAGGCTTTCTAGCCGGGAAAGATGTGCTTCTCTGTAAGCGTCTTCTTGAGCCAACATGCGGGAGCTAGCGAGACATTGGTTGCTTGTGAATACAAAGTTAATGGGTGGTCTAGCTTAGGTGGCATTAGCGTAGGTGGTGATAACAGGAAATGCTTAACTGCATCAAAGGCTTCATTGTAGTCTTTGGTCCAATCAATGCTATAATCCTTCTTGAGTAAATTGTTGATTGGATGAATGGTGAAACTTAAGTCCGGATGAATCTCCGGATTGCACCAAGTTTTCCGAGAAATGACCTGATTCTAGATTCATTCGAAGGTGGGACCATTTCAAGGACAGCCGAATTTTGGTTGGATCAACATCTATCCCTCGTGATGATATGATGTAACCTAGGAGCTTTCCTCCTGTTACACCAAAGACGCATTTCTCTGGATTTAGCATGACTCCGTATTCTATTAGGCATGAAAGAATGACGCGAAGTACTTCCGGATGGTCACAACGCTTCTTGGCCTTAGCCAACAAGTCATCTACGTAGGATTCCACGATTTTATGAATTAGATCGTGGAATATATATGTAATAGCTCACTGGTACATAGCACCAGCGTTCTTGAGACCAAATGGCATAACAGCATAACAATGGGTTCCCCAAGGAGTTATAAACATGGTTTTAGCTTGGTCTTATTCAGATATTCTGATTTGATTGTATCCCAAGAATCCATCCATGAGAGACAAGAGTTCAAATCCAACTGTTGCATCAACAATGACATCTATGGATGATAATGGGAAATCATCCTTAGGACACACTTTGTTAATGTCTCGGTAATCTATGCAGATGTGTATCTTCCCATTCTTTTTTAGAAAAGGAATGATGTTAGATACCCATTGAGAGTAATCGACTGGTTTGATGAATCCTACTTGTAGGAGTTTTATTATTTCCTCTTTCACCATGAGAGCCACCTTAGGTTTCATGGGTCTTGATTTTTGTTTAACTGGTTTTGCATCAGATTTAGTGACGAGGTTGTGCACCGCAATGTGTGGTGCAACGCCTGTCATTTCCTTATAATTAAATGCAAAAGCTTTCTGATGTTCCTTGAGGATCTGAGTGTGTATTTCTACTTCTTCCGGGGTTAACGAGGACCCTAATTTTAAGATTTTTGGTTCATCCTCCGTTCCGATGTTAACATCAATTGTTTCTTCGATTAAAGAGGCATTACCCTCTTCAAACTCAGGTGGGGCTGGAGGTAAATCCAAATCGTCCCCACTTTCTACCGTGTATACGCTAGGTTCCATCATGGGATTTCCGAAGTAATGCCGCATAGGTGTTTAAGTAATTCAGAGTGGTCATATCACTATCAATGTGGTCTAGGATAATAGATTTGTTTTCATTTCCGTTTAAAAGAGAATTTGTCGTTGTTTTTATCAATGGTTCATCACAAAGGATACCATGAAATGGGTATCTTCTAACTTACTGTTTGGAGTAAAGCGTGATGCCGAGGTTGCTATAGAATCAGCGAGAAGATTGTGTTCTCGCGGGATTGCTTCAATTGATATGAAGTCAAAGTCCTTGCTTAAATCTAATACAGTTGTTTTGTAAAGTTGTAAGTGCTCGGCTTTGGTTTCATATATCTCAGAGACTTGGTTTGCTACCAATTATGAGTCTCCTAACACTCGATATTATTAATACCGATCCTTTTGGCTAAGATTAGGCCAAGGAGGAGGGCTTCGTACTCAGTGCCATTGTTTTTACATTCGAAATTGAGTTTGAAGGCAAATGGTAGGACCTTTCCTTCAGGGGAAGTAAAGATTATACCTGCCCCCGCTCCATAACGACATCTAGCTCCATCAAAATGGAGTGTCCAATATTTAGCTGGGAATATGGATGCTGGGATATTTGTTGTGTTTGTGCATTCTACTTGACCATACAGAGATCCTCTGCTGGAAGAGAACCAACACCTCGGGAATATCCTATGCCCACATAATCAAATGGTAAGAACATTGGTAATCTGTTCAGATAATTCGATGATTTTGCGGTAGTTCTAATGATACCGTTTCTACAATGTTAGCCTCATATTTTGAGGTTGGGATTGTCTTGACTAGATTCATAGTCTCAAGATCCATTGTAGGTACCAACTTCTCCTCTGGTTTTGCATCAGTGGGTTTATTAAGTTGGTTTGTTGGAAGTTCAAATTCTAAGTGCACACCTGGTCTTTTCTTTAAGTTAGCTAGGTGTATATCGAATGGCTTTGGATCGCCTTTGGCTACAAACACCTTTCCTAGATGCAAGAATATTACTTCTTAGAATAACGTAGAAGGGATTGCCTTCATACGGTGTATCCATGGTCGTCCGAGGATCATATTATAATTAGTTTCCCGATCTATAATATAAAACTCAGTCAGGATTGTTTTGGGTCCTAAGGTGACCGGTAGTATTATAGTTCCAATCGAAGTGGCTTTAAGGCTATCATAGCCTCTCAATGTATTTCGAGTGGTGGAACAATTTGTTTCCCCATATCCTAATTTTTGAAGGAAAGAGAAGGGGACTATGTTAACTGCGGCCCCATCGTCAACCATTGCTCGTTTTACGTAGTTATTATAAACCCATACTTGTAAGTGTAAGGCTGGATCGCCTCTACGTGTAATTTCAGCATCTGTAGGCATTTTACTTATTTCGAATATGAATTCGACATCCTTATCCAGCTGCCCCGGAGGATGGATATCAAAATCTACGTGGTTTACTTGTGTTTCAGGAGGTGGAGTGATATTAATTAGATGACCTAAACCTAATGCCTCTAGAAGAGCAGCTCTGTGGGCAGGGGAATTCTTCAGTAAGTCCAAAAATGAAATGTGCGAGAAGGTTTTTGTTAGGTCGTTAATTAAATCATAGGCACCTACGGGTTTTTCTACTATTTGTTGACTCTTATCTGTTTCGTGGCAGATGACTTGGGCTTGGTTGAGAGAAATACTCTCGTGTTCTTGTTATAGCTTCGATAGGTAGTTCAGCGTCTAGTTCTACTAAACTGACTATCTTGGGTCTCGGCTGATTTCCTAATTGTGGCGCAACTGATGGATTTAGTGAAGTCGAGGCTTCATGATCATTATTTCCCATCATTACGCTTTTGTTTGTCCCATTTAGATTTAGCCTATTGTTATCGTGATTTGGGAGTGGATCATTAAAGATCTTGAGGGGAGCATTTTGAGGGGAAACTGCCCCTGCGAGCGTGCCTGGTGGTGGTGACACGGGATCTGCCAAAAACAAATCTGTGAAGAACTGTCTTTGTTCTTCTGGCAAACGTTGCATGAATTTATTGTAGTCACGACACGTTCTAGTGTCATGGCCCCGAATTTTGTGGAAACCACAATATGAATTGGGATTGTAATTCTTAGTTTGTTGGTTTGGTGTATATTGTGGCCTAAAATTCTGATCAAACTGTTTCCTATTAGGATTAAAGTTTTGCATTTGTTGTTTCTGGCTTTGATTTTGGTTTTGATAACCAAATGAGTTTTGGCTTAGACCCTGTGTGGGATTTCACCATTGTTGTTGTTGTTGAGGATGATTAAAATCCACTGTATTGATTGTGGGGGTAAAGTTATTGTTTCGTTGATTGTTCATTGGTAATGAAGTATTCACAGTATTTACCTTTTTAGGCTGATCAGTTACTCCATCTGTTGTCACCCCGCGATTTTTGTTAAGGATTTTAGGTCCTTGATTGACATTCGTGGTAATAGGATAAGTTGTAGTGTTCTGGCTGGAGGTGATTAACCTCCCGTTTGTTCCATAAGTCTTACGACCACTATCAATTGCTGCTTGATCTATTCGAAGAGCGCTCTCAAGTACTTCATCGTAAGTTCTTAGTGGGAACTTCTGGACTTCTTCCTTCACCTCTCTGCTGAGAGAATGAAGGAATAAATCACATAGTTCCATCTGATCCATATTTGGAGCACTTGCCGAAGAATAAAGAACTGTACGCCACCTTTGGATGAAATGGGTGACAGATTCATTGTGTTCTTGTTTAATGTGCAAGAATTCCCTGATTCCTGTTCTTAACAGTTTGTTCATGTCGAATGCTTTGATGAACTCTGAAACGAGTTGTTTAAACGAATGGATTGAAGCCTCAGGTATTCTATAATACCAATCAAGAGCGATGCCTTCCAAAGTTTTGGGGAATATTTTAGCAACGACCCCATCCCAAGGGAGTAATTCTCGTATGGCTGTAGCGTAAGCCTTGATATGTGCATTTGGATCTCCCTCACCTTTGTACTTGGGTAAATCGGGAAGGGGTCTTGGAAGCATGACGCTTCGTATGGTGAAGTCTAAGGGCTCTTTCAAATATTCTGAATAAGTCCCTATCGCATAGGTTTCGACCATTGATGGTGCTTGCTGAGGGAGTGGTGGTGGGATGGGTTGTTGATATGGCGCAGCGTATGCATTGGCAGGGGCATAAGGAAGTCCCTGTGTTTGAGAAAACATGCCGGGAGAGGAGAACATATCCCCTTGTGGTGATTTGGAGTACATGTTTAAGTATGACGGGGTATTATCTAGGAATGGATTGTTTTGTACTAGACTGGGAGGAACGGTGTTAGAGATGATGGGCCTAGTTGGTGTTTGTTGTGGATACTGAGGAGGCATGCCTAACATGCCTATTCCTATGAGGAGGTCTACTTGGCTAGGATGGTGTGGGGGATTGGAACTTCCTGCTTGCATGAATTGAGAATTTTGACTTGCTTGAGCAAGTTCTAACCCTCTCACTTTTTCTACTAACGTTGAAATGACTTCATTTGGTGAAGTTACGATATTCTGCCTTGGTGGCGTTTGTTGTATACCATGGTTTTGTATAGGCATGTGATATCCTGCTATGAATTGATCACTATCTTGCCAAGTTTCTCAGAGTATTTCCTATGCGGTGGCAAAGAAGCACTTTCTTGAAAAGAGACCTTGGGTTGTATTTGTAAACTCCTATAGGTGGGTACATACCTGCAAGAGCATTGTTCACTCTAGGATAACGTATTGATTTGTTCATCATCTAAAACTAGGTATGGATCTGATTGTCTACTAATTTTTGGTCTAAGTAGCATCTGAGGAGATGAACTAGACTCTCTAGTGAATGTCATATTATTCGAGCCTGAAGGCTCTGTTTGTTGTTTTTGAAGGAATTGATCTAACTCCTCAGTTTGAAAAGATGAATTATATCTAATTTTTGGAGTTTGTGTTGATAACTGATTAGTTGAGTAGTTGTCACCCCATACTGAGAGTGAGGGTGATGATTGCCTATTCTATTGGGCGTAGTATGCCTCAAGACCCAAGAGGGGTCTATCATATGCATCGAATCCCGACATATTCGGGGGGTATATGAATACCCACAGAATAATGGGAAGGAACGAAGGTGGATGAGATAAGATGAAATTCTCAAAGAGAAGGTGAAACAGTTGTTTGTTTCACGTCGGGTTCACCAATTTTGTTGGTGAAGCTGATGTGAACGCTAATGAGGTATAAAAGGTGAAATAGTTATTTGTTTCACGTCGGGTTCACCAATTTGGTTGGTGAAGCTGATGTGAAGGCTAATGAGGTATAGAAGGTGAAACGGTTGTTTGTTTCACGTCGGGTTCACCAATTTTGTACGCTGGAAAAGCAACAAGTGAGCGTGGGAATCTACAAGTAACTCTTCCGCGTACCCAACCTCCCGAGGTCGTGCCGAGATAGGCTGATGGGGATGGGATATGCGTGGGATGTAGACAAGCTAGTTAGGCAATCTAATGTCTTCAATGCGTACTAGTGGAATTTGTGAATCTAAGGTAAAGAAGGCCCTTCTAACACTGAGGCGGTGTGATAGATCGGTCAACAAGGATGAGCGCTCAAGGCTTCAATCAATATCGAGCTCTGGTATGATCCGATCATGGGTTGTGGAATACATGGAAAATGACACGGGATAGTTTCATGTATGTCTCAGGATAAGGTCATATGGTGGGTAGTGAATACAATCAACTCTACGGACAATTCTCTCGGCCTAGTCGAACTCTCAAGCTTTTAGCTCTTATGTCTAGTAAGGATAAGCTGTTGATGATGGTGGGTGGAAGTGGGGTAGATCGAATACTAGTGTACGTAAGCCAAAGCATCTATATTTGATTCACTATGGGCTCATTAGGCTACGGGATTTGTGGGTCGCAACCGTAGACTCTTGGTTGTTGCGGTCCTACTATGGTCATGTACGAAATCAATCCCTGATCCTAGTATCCAATAATCATATGCTTTTTCAGCCTCTATATTTAAAATTAATAGCTATGTGATCTTCTCGAGTACCTCACAGGCGTTCTTGCAACCTGGATTCTTGAAAGGTGGTATCTATATCTAGGAGAGTGTCTCCTGCATCTAGCTATGGGACAAAGGATCACAACCAAAGGTTTGTTCTCTTTCAAACCTTTCTACGAGTCATATGAATGTTTTCCTAGGGTAATCTGTAGTTTGGTTGATTTGACCAAAACATGTGTGCTTGGTCATCTTCTATATTTAATCCTCAGGCGAGAGCGATCTGTCAGTAAATCATTGTTGTTTGGAAGATTTAGATTCTAAGATTCTCGGTCTATGTCAACTATTCTTTGTGACAAGATTGGGTTGAGGCACAATTGGCTCAAATATGTATTCTCACGGGTTCCCTAGGTCCTGTGATTGTCATACAAAACAATAATGTAAATCTAAGCGCAACACAAGTGAATTTTAACTACGTGGAATAAATCTAGAACATATATAACTTCTATTTTTGTATTTTCTAAGAAACCTTTAGAATTTAAGAAAGAAGCTATTTAAAATATCTAAAATTGGCAACTAAAATAACAACTTAAAACAAACAAAATAACCGAGTATAGCTATTTGTCTGTGCAATTTGTAGATTTATTCTAAACAATGAAATAACTTGCCTAATCTATTTGCCAGACTCTCGATCCTACCTCAGAAGTGAGGAGTGAATCATAGTTTCTCAGAAACTATCAATCCCCACAGCTTCCTTGGCAATATCAAAAGTAAATTTGACTAAAAAGAAGTGATTATCTACTCTATTTGATATGTTTCTAATTTAGAACTTTGAAAGCTAGAACCTAGATTCTGCAGAATAGTGGCGAATCCAATGGTGTGTGTGATCTTGTCCCCTCAGTGTGATCTCCTCATTCTTTCGTGTTCACATGGATCTAGAAAAGTGTGTAATGCTAGCATCAACAAAAGTAGATATTGGGACAAAGGCAGCTCAGAATACAGACTGAATATAATGCGAGTAGGAGAGGGATAGCGCAAGAGTACAGAGCTTGGCTTATGTAATTCCTAGCGGGATCTATTGCGAGTCATGCAACATAAAGCATCCAGAACCTAAAACTATCTGTTTTGAGGAGCAAAACCTGCAACTTTAATGGCTTCCTAAGCTATTCTATTTCAATGGATTGGATAAAATAACAACAGTGCTTGCACAAGATGGATATGTGGCTTACCAACAGCTAAACAATGCTAACTAAGCATGCAATGAATTGAAACTATGGCTTCTAAGAAAAATAATAGACTGAGCTACTGAAATTAGAAGATGAGAGCAAAAATGAGAGGCCATTTGCTTGAGCACAAGCCATCTATTTATAGCATTTCATTCACCCAAAGATCAAAACCAAACTGAACTCTAAAACTATAAACAATGGCCAAACACTATTCTAGGGGACCAAAAACATAAATGCAAGCCCTATGCGGTAAAAATCGGTGAATCGTTGATTTTTACATGAGTCACGTTAAAAAAATTTCTAGAAAACACGTGAAGGACCACCATTTAAAGCGGGGCAGCGATTCATGAGGATTGCCGCCGAGCAGGCGCCGTGGTTTCGAATCAAGGGCAAAAGGGCGAAAAGGGAAAAAGATAAAAACAAAGGACGGGGGCTAAGCGGGGCATGTGGGATGTTAACACATACTTGGAGATCTTTTCCAGATCCCAAACACCTTGCTAGGAGACTGTATCATCATTGGGGCACTTGTCACGTTGTTTTGGCGATGCAAGTACCTCACAATTTTTGGTACGTACGGTGGCCGGCCCTTTAGGAAGCTTATTTAACTTGAATCACTTGGTCACCATATTTTGTCATACAAGTCATCTTACATACTTGATGAGAACTCAACTTCATTTTGAATGAACTAGATGATCTGCGTGTCACTTTGTTAATTACTTTTCACTTATGTTGTTATCTGGAATGGATGGTCTAATCACCATCTTAATATATTGAGTGTTTCCATTAAAAAATTCCTCGGCATGAGAGAAGCGCAAACCAAGTGTGGCCATTTTATTAAGTTCATTATTCATTTTGTGTGGTACCACTGTAAATTTAGAGCATCAAAGCTCTCAAAGAGGTCCCAAACTCTATGTGTGTAAGCTTTGAGAAGCTTATTCTTTTCTTGGAACTTTTGGTGACACAGTGGATAACCATTTTGTGTCCCCAAAGATCTACAATGACTTAATATTCTTATTTTCAGCAATAAACACACCATGCACGGTGCCTCAACTCTACCACATTGTTATAACATGTAAATTGCAACATGTGTGTGAAAAACAACCTTTCATACTTAGGAGATATGATAAAAACTCTTGTGCCGCGTCATTTACCTTGGATCCATCAAAGTATAACTTCCATAGACCATGGTTCTTTTCACTTTGTTTGAGTGCACACAAGAGCACAACTTCTTCAAGAATTCCATAATTACCAAACACAATTTCATAAGCTTCTAAATCTTTAACACGTGGGTCAAATTTATGGTGCCTATCCACCCACTCATCAAGTACTTAGATTAGTAATATAAGGTGGAAGATTTCTATCTTCAAATGAATCTTTTTCTTTTTGGATTAAACAATTGGCTTGGAGAGGGGATGGGACATATGACTCTACATGATAAGAAAATATTGGCTCAGCTTGTATGGTAAACCAGGTACCATACCTTGTCTTTAATAACATATGGGTCCAATCAGAAGACAAGTAACCACTAACTTTAGCAAATAAAATCTCTTGACAAACATAAGGCAAACAAAGGGGGTAGGTCAATGATTGACACATCTTGAGTTATTGTTAGATTTGGACATGCATAGAGGGTTAACTCAAGATCCTTTATGATTCCTAGGGTAGTGACAGTTGAACCATCGAGTTGTAGGACTTCTTTTGTGAGGGGGATATACTTAAGACCTAAGACATCAACAATCTTCTTAGCCATGATAGAAGTACTTTTGAGTCGATCATACAATTATGGAAAAGATGTTTACCTATGATCAAATACATATAGAAGGTTGGGGTCTTAACAACTTTACTTACTTTTTTATCCTCTTTTTGGTAGATATTAAGAGAAGCACATGGTTTGTGAATAGATGGATCGGTGTGCGAGTGAAGTTAGGCAGGCTTCATGACAAGTCGCGCTAGGATGGAATAGTCAAGGCATCCCACATTGTGACATTTATGTTTGTCTTTTTCATCTAGTCCACAATACTAAATGGAAAACCCATTGACTTGTGCATTTGAGGAACAAAAACATCCTTTCTTGATTATTGAGTGCGAGAGATAGGAACATTAGCTAGTGCAGAGGCTTAACCTACCAAAGGAGTGGTGCACGCCACTTCAAGAGGATATTTTCACGGAGCCTCGGTTTCAAGCACTTGAGAAGTTTTAATATTGGATGTCTTAGCTACTTCCTTTTTATTTTGAGGGTCTTCTTGTGTTTCTAGAATTGTGACTTGCGTACCAGACTTGAGCATTCTCTTCTTATATCTTGTGTTGTCTGCAACTTGGGTGGGCGGTCTACTTATATCCTCTACAACTTGGTTGATTGCACAAAATTCCTTAGTGCCAAAGAACATCAGATTTTCCTTTGGGGGATCTTCTTGAGTTTCTTGGTTTCTATCTACTTCGGGTGCACTTGTTGAAGGCTCACATATGGAAGCATTCTAAATCATGTAGGCTTGCGCACATGACATTGGTGTAATGATATTGACTATGAGGAATATTGCAACGCAAGCATCATTCATACTCCTACGTCATGTTGTTCTAGATTGGGATAAGTTCTTGACTTGTGTTGGGCATTGGAAGAGGTTGTGCAGGAGGAATTACTTGTAAAGAAAAGTGCGCATTAACATGTCATCTATCATTTTTCTGGTTTTATTTGTATCTTTGATTCCCATACTGATTCCACCAAGGTTGATTTCTTTGGCTTTGCACCTGATTAGAACTACCTCTGTAGGCTTGTGTACTCTTGATTTTCCAATGATATGACCTTGTTGGACAAGTTTCTAATCAAGGCCTTCAATTCATCATCTTCTTTTTGTTGCACTAGGGAGTAGGATGTAGATGCAACTGGTTGCACGCTCTGTACTTTATAACTAGAGCAATAGAAGGCTGGGATGTTGGAGACATCTCTGGGAACAAGGGCACATGATGCCTAGGTGCCAACTTACCATCTTGAATGAGACTGCCATTCTCTGCCCTTATATCAATTTTGTATGCAGCAGGTAAGGTTATTCCTCCCATAGATTGAATCATGACTAAAATGTCACTATTCAAATCCCTTAGATAGTACAAGAAAGCATGTTGGGTTGTAGGCCTTACCACTTGAGGAATTTTGTCCCAAGTCTTCTAGAATTTGATATTAAAATCAATCATCTACTCATTGGGCACATGCTTTGTTGTAGTCATCTACTCCACTAGTGATAGATGATCTGATTTATCTTCAAATTAATTACATAGAGTCATTCCAATCTCATCTTAGGTAGCAATAGATGCAGGTCTCATGTCATGGTACCATTGGAGTGATTTACCCTTGAAAGAGGTTGCAAGAAACCTAATAGCAACATCATCATGTGTAATCAAATAGACAGAGCATACATTGGACACATCTTGAATTTGTTCAACAGGGTGACTTGATTTTCTCACGTGAAGTATGGAATAATCTTGAGCATGGCCATTGGCATATCATGATAGGCATTAAGATTAAGCAAAGCTTCTGTAGGTGAAAATGGAAAAGTTCTCTTGAAGGAGGAGGAGGTTGAAGTGCCATGGTAGGCACGTTTTCTATTTTGAGTAGGAGTAGAGTGCATGCGGAATGATGGAGATGGGGATACGTGCAGAAGATCTTCTACATGTGATTCTTGGTGAAATTTGTAGGTGTTCAAAGGATCTTTTAGCTACTGAAACTTTGTTTGGTATGCACTATTCTCATAAAATGTGCTTAATACTATAAAATAAGAGATCTGAAAATATTAGGAGTCACCGGATGTGTTGAAATAAGCCTCCAAAGTCTAAAAATACTAAGTTGGACACCCGAACTTAGTAATATTAAATTTGAGCTTTATTTGTTGGTCCCATCAGGGCATGCAGAAATTGTTGGTGGTCAAACTTACACCTACATCTTAGATCTAGAAGATTTGAGTAGTTTGAGACAACAATGGAACCATACCCAAGTTGTGGGACCTTGCACACTTGGGAAGGATCTCCAGAGAAGGCTGGTTCCTCTATCTATTTCTACTATTACTACTTCTCCTAATGTCGAAAGGGCAAACTAGGCTAACAATGCCAAGAGACTAGGGATAGAAGGATAAAAGAAAAGAAAAATAATCTAAGGAAGGTAATAGCACCAGAAAAAGAGGGATGAACATTATTTGTTTTGAGAGAAAATGAAGGGAAAGGCATGAAATAAGGCTAGGCACATGTAGCACAACTAAAATGCATTTACCATATCAGTTTCATGGGACACAACTAAAAATGGAATTGCAAGGGACGTAGAGTGACAAATAAATGCAAAAAGAAATAATACAAACACACTTATGATAGAGAATAGTCACAAACCGATGCTTCCATTATCTCTAGAAATGCATAAAGTTGTTACAATGGTGAAAGAGGCTGATATCCACATGCACGAGCTAGATCTAGAGGTCTGCAACTCAAAATGCAAAAATATCAAGTCCTTAGAAAAATGTGTAAGGATCCAAAATGTCCAACATTAACAATGAGCCCATCTCTTACATTTATAACTGAATCGATGGAAGAAGAAGAGAAGAAGGAGGAAAACCTAAAATTAAAATACAACCACCAACAAGAAGCATTAAATGCCTAAAAATTTGTCAAAGACATTTCCCAAGTCTGTTTGGCATGTTGGAGAAGGAAAGAGGGTGGATTAAATCAAATTGGGTGGTTGGAGTAATCAGATCTACTCATTAATGCCCAGAAATACATTTTCCCATTTCTCACCTACCAGATCCACCAAGAATTTGAATTTGAATATCTAACATTATAGCCTACATCAGCAGCTATCGATTGAGACTAGGCATGCGCCGATCGAAGCTCTATAGAAAAAGATATGGTTGTTAGAATATTTTCATGGCTTCCTGCATACGCAAGAGACGTGGCACGTTTGGATTGGTTGAAAGGATGACCAAATGTGTAAATGTTCTTTTCATTTTTACCACGTGTCACTCATTGATTTGTTGCAAGGATTCATCTCCTATTGGCACACTTTGATAGGTTACGTGTGGCACACTCAAGTGTGTCAAAATGACATGGCATGGAATGGCATAGAGGAGGGTGTAAAGGTATGCACGTGGAAGAATGAGGCGCAGGGGATGATAGAAGGAAGGCGTGCAATCATGTGTGGATGAAATGGGGAAAACTTGTGAGCAGAGAATGTATGGTTAAGGCACAACTATTACAAATTATTGTGCGGGATGTGTGAGAGGGCCAGGGACTTAGCTGATTAAAGAAAGTACAAGGCATGCACGCATGATGAATAGATCTTTAGGAAGAAGGTGAATGTGTGTAAGATGCACGTAATATAAGAGTGGAACCAAGAAGAAAAGGAAAAGGGAGAAGGGAGAAGGGGAATCACACAAGGTTGAATGAGGAGACAGTGACCAAGTGAATGTGCCAAGGAGACAAATTTGAGGTGTGCACCATTTGTAATGAAGATCTACGAGCTGAATATGTATGTAAGTTGGTCTCGAATAACTAGAATAGTTATTTGTATAATCTACTGAAAGTTTTTTTTTCATGGTGTAGAAGTGTTATATGGACATGGATAGCTTGATGAGGTCCCATATGATGTGTTAGAGCTCTAAATTTGATCAAAAGTTGTGTTTTTATATTAAAACCCTAATAACATAATCAACCCAATTAAGCTTGTCAAAAAGGTCTATGGAATAAGTATGCAAGTGCAATATTATTCATGTGACACATGTATATGATTGTTTGAGGAGGTGTGTCATGTACTTGGTGAATTGTTCCATGTAGTGATATAGTTTGGAAGTGGAGTTTGAGGTGTTGGAGCTTGATGAGTAGATGACTGGTTCTTGAGACCTTGAACCAAGTTTGAGCAATTTCAAATAAGGAAGAGTTTTGGACCCTTATGCATGTAATGGCGAGGATTGATATGATTTGTATGATCTAGTGGAGGTCAAGACCTTTCCAAAGAAGTGTTGCATGAGTCTTTAATACGTGTGTTGATGTATGAAGTTGTTCTCTTTTGAGAGTGATAATTAAGTGCTTGAAACCTAATTGATGGAGCTTTCCTTATTGAGTGAGTCATGATTAAGATGGAGGTTTTAAATTTTCTTATGCTTGTAGATGGTGTTAAGAGGTTATTGATGACATGGTTAGATATTTTGGAGACATGATGGATCTACCTTGTGCCCTTAAAATTCAAAATGTGACCGTTAGAATGAAGACCTAATTCTTAGGCCTAGTTGTGCAAGTTTGTGTTTCTAATGGTATTTTCCGACCTAATGAGTCTTGAAATGAAATTTTAATAGTCATGTAGTGTGTATTCATGTTTTTATGACTGAAATTGCATGGTCTAATTATATCTTTTGACCTAGAGTGGTTTGTGGCAGCATTCATGTATTTAAAGCAAGTTGTATTTTCTAATTTAAGTTAGTGATGATGATAGAGGTTTGAGCAAGAAAGAGGAAGATTTTTAAGAGGTTAGAGGAATCTAGAGTAGAGAAGATAAGATGCATTAGAAGTTGAGAAGAGAAGAGGAGAAGATATTCAAGATCATATGACCTAATTAACACATTTTGGTGCATGTATGAGTGAAGAAGAAGAGAGAGGCATTTTAGAGGGTTGTGAGTGAAGAGATCTAAAAAAGTGGTCACACTCAATTGCTTGAGAAACAAAGTCATCAATTTATATTCATATTTAGGTGGCTAAGTGGGTGCTTTGTCATCTTGGTGGTTTTTAGCCTCCTTATAGAGTGGGTGCTCTACTAAATAGGGTCGGTTCTCCTTATGGGGTTCATGCCTCATTAAAGAAATATCTTGTGTTGTGTAATATACACAGGAGTCCTTTATGTTGAGTAATATATGTAAAGGTTCAGTGGGTTTTATTCCCCTTGAGGGTTTCCCACATATATCTTGTGTCATTGTGTCATTTTCTCATGTGTATGTTTGAATGTGCATGGTTTAATCATCTTAATGCTTAAAGGTTTACAATTGTGCATGGTTAATTGAATGAAAGTTTTTAAATGAATGATTCACCCCCCTTGTAATTATATTTCCAACAATCTCAAGGTTCCAACCCTTGAATAAATAAACCAAAACCCACAACCAAAAAATTGAGATTTAAAATTAAAAATATTGAAGAAATCATCATTGAACTCCATGAGGATATTTATACAATCTAATTTGATAGATTAAAATCTCATAAAGGAGATAAGGAAAGATGTATTCTTATGACCCATTGTATAAGTTCGGTCCCTTATATTTTTCTTTATCTTCAAGGTCACTAAGTACATGGATAAGTATAAAGCACCCATACTTGGTATACATTTCGTTATCACCAACAATGTCATCTATCTGCGCATGTCATAGGTGACTCACATATTTTATACAAAAATGTTAATGGAGAATACCAATATAGAAGTGAAACTATTAACACCTATCACAAGAGAGTTATCAAGTTAGCCACTCATTTTACCTCCTTCGTGATTCATTCCACTGCTCCGGCTAATAATTCCATGGATGACTCTTTAATCGCCATAGTAGCACATTTCTTACCTAATAAATTACTCAAAGAAAAATATAAAATTAATTTTAGGATACTCTTACCTTACCTTCACCTCTTCGCCACACTCATTTTTCATATCGAAGATCAATCACAACTGTAAACCCTTCGTAGAAAAATTACATCTAATTCCTTAAATATTGAAGCTTTCCCCATGACATTGTCAAACATGTGTCTTGTGTAATCTTGCGTATGCCAATTTTTCTATTTTGTTTAGCTTACATATTTTTTAAGTATTTCTTCTCTCGTATTAGTTTATCAAGTCATTTTATCTTCAAGTGCTAGTTGTAAAAATCATATAATCATGTCATCAAGGATGTGAACCATATATAACATATAAATTAAACACAATGATATAAGCAATGCATAAGTTTATGATCGTTTTTAAACAAGTAATGGGTTTCATCTCATCATCGGGAATATTTTAAATGTATCTAATAATTTTGAGAAATCTATATTTAAGAATATAATGGTTATTAACAAGGTAGTAAGACAATAAAACACAAATGGATGCCTAATGGATCCATTAGAACCTATGACACGACATGACATGATAGACTAGAAAAATAAATATAACCGACAAGAAAAATGACTTGATCAAAGTTAGTAGTTGTTATTTGTGTGTGCAAAACAAGTGTGTGCAAAAAAATCTGTGGGAAATTTGTAAACAAGTGTGTTAAGATAAATATATGTAGCAAGCAATGTGTTATGAGCATGATATAGATTGAAATATGTTTCAACTCATGTTTTATGAGAAATTTATGTCATAAGCATGATATAAATCATAATATGTTTCAACCCATGTGCTATAAGAAATATATACAATAATTGTGTCATGAGTAAGATATAGATCAAAATATGTGTCAACTAAGGCGATATGAGAAATATATACAATAATCAATGTGTTATGAGCAGATAAATATTGAAATATTTTTCAACCAATTTATTATTATCTATATATGTAAAAAAGTGGCATGTTATGAGAAAGTGTGTCTATAAGTCATGTGGTCTAAACAATGTGTGCTATAAGATGTTTATGTCTAAAAATGTGTTCTATAAGCAACATGTGTCTAAATGGAGTAGCGTAAGAAAGATATTTTTAAAGAAATGTGTCATGATATATGTGTTCCAATCTAAATATGTAGAACTAATGTGTCTAAGAAATAATGAAATAATATGGGTGACACGAATTGTTTATAATTAAACATAAAGAAAATAGGTAGTGAAAAATCAATAGATAGATAAGATATAACATAGAGCATACAAGATCATATAGTGGGTAGAGCATAGAGCATACAATTTCATAAGCGAAGACATAACATGAAGCATATGCGTGCATAGAACAAACAAACAGAGGGTACACAAGCGCATGAAAAAACAAACCATAAATCATAACAATGCATAAAATTTAACAATGCATAAAATTAGAAAGGATCATAGAGCATACTGAAGTAAACATGAGTCAAAAAAATGTGTATCTAAGAGATGAATGATATATGAAGTGATGTCGATAGCCAAAAATAAGATCCTAGGGCCAATAGTAGTCGAACAAGTATAACAATGTGTAATAAGTGAATAGTAAATTAAATGTGTAATGGATTTACTTAGATAGATTTCAATATCAACAGCAATATAATACCGAAATTTAGAGAAATGATCACATTATGTAAGTAGAATGAATTGATCACTTTGGGGGAACCTCCAAACCATACAATAAGACTTCAGATTCAATGTGATTATCTGCATTTGCTAGCTACTAACTCATATATATATATATATATATATATATATATATATATATATATATATATATATATATATATATATATATATATATATATATATATATATATATATATATATAATAGCTATAGATGCGATAATCACATCAACAATTGAGTCTTATTATATGTGTGTGTGTGTGTGTGTGTGTGTGTGTGTGTGTGTGTGTGTGTGTGTGTGTGTGTGTGTGTGTGTGTGTGTCTATATATGAGTTAGTAGCTAGCAGATGCAAATAATCACATTGAACACATGAGTCTTATGTATGGTTTGGAGGTATCTACTAGCCTACTTAACTCATATATATATATATATATATATATATATATATATCCCATTATGTTATGCAAAGCACCAAGGATGGCCTACTAAGTATATGAAAGCATAAAATAATGATAATTTGAAATGGAATGATAAGATATTATGTTAACCACAAGTCACCCATTCATAACCTAATATATGACCTAGTATTAAGTTCATAACATTCACCTCCCATTAAAAGTAATATTTTCTTGCTAATGGTCGTAATTCTAGATGTTACTTCGAATGATCCATCTTCCCATGTTACATTTTCAATTTCCAAATTCTTCCTCTTGATTAGGTACTTAGTGATGACCCTTTTCCTCAACTTCTTAGTGTGAATATCTAGGATTCCTTTAAGCTCCAAGATTATGTGTCCCTCCTCATCAAGCTCTAGTAATACTAATTGAGAAGACACCTTTTCCCAAATGACCTTCTTCAAGCAATAAACATGGAAAATTGTATGTATTTTAGTTGACTGAGGAAGCTCTAATTTATAAGACATATTTTAGTTAAATGAGGAAGCTCTAATTTATAAGACATACTACGAATTTTTGCAAGTAACGCTGATAAGGGCCATAGTATTTAGGTTAAATATTTTTATTTTTTTATTTTCAATATAGTTTTTATATGGTTATAGTATTTCAAATACAAAGTCTCCAAATTCAAATTTTCACTCACTACGGTGCTAATCAACTTAATGCTTCATATGGTTTTGTGCCATTACCACATTCTCTTTAAGTCTAGAGAGCACCTCCTTTTTGTATTCAATGTTCTTCAACTACTCTTACTTTACATTAGACCCTCAAGTTGGAGGTGAGTGATGGTGGATGGTAACCATATAATACTGAGAATGGGGACATTTTGGATGAAGTATGAATTGAATTTTTATACCACCATTCTGCAAGTGGTAGCCATCCGAACTCATCTCTTACTTATCTAAAGTAAAGCATCATATATACCCATCCAAAAAAAATTACCACCTCATTTTATTCATTATATTAATGATGAACTATGAGCCATTTGAGTACCCAAACATGAGAATAAATCAGTCAAAAAATTACTAGTAAGTATAGGATCATGATCAATTGATGAGCCTAAAAAATGGCCCATCTTATACATGATTTAATATTCTTTTTCCTTCCATAAATTACATACAATTAGATCTAATTGTAATGTCTTAACTTATGGTTTATTATAATAAAATAGAGAGTATATATCATGGTTATTTATTTAAAATTCATATTATTATTTTGTTAGGTATTTTTAATGATTATTAGACAAAAGATGTCAATTTGTGCATATGCAGTCCATACATACACCTTCTAATTTTCAAATAAAGGATTTTAATAAATAAGCACCAGCTACAACTATCCCTAGAGGATCTCTAACACCTCTCACATTATCTCTAGAGACTTTTATTTCATCACTACATTGGCTCTAAAGATGTCTTCATCAACTCTAGAGATGCCTTCATCAGCCTCGGAGATTCCTTCATGTTGGAGAAATAATTTGTCGTAGTTAAAAAATTTCTTTTCACCAATGGTCACAAGGCTAAGCCCCTCCTTCTTGTGTATAGGAGGATCCCATTATTGAATGTAAACTACCTAAAATTTTGGGGTGGCCATTAGGTTGGGGATCACACAGGATACTCCACTAAAATTGTGGCAAAGTGCTTGTAGAGAGTACAAGGGAGGAATTTCCTATGAAGGGAAGTAAAAGGAGTTGAAATAAGGAGAGAGAGAGAGAGAGAGAGAGAGGTTTAATGTTGTGAGTAGGCTTACAAAATTCACATACATCAACCAGTAGTAGGTCCACATTCAATTAGAAGAATGTAACAATACAAGCAATCAATAAGACTAACAAAATAAAGACACATAGTTTTGCAAATTAATTAATCAAGGGCACAAAGTTCCTTCTTCGTTATACAAGATCACCATGCCTAAAATTTTTGAAAGTAGGTAGAGCGTATAGAACATAAGTATAGAATTAGAAAAATTTAGCTCTTATTTCTTGATGTAGTAGTGATACAAATCTCAACAAAATACAACAATCCAAAATTACCAACCCTTTGTAATGGAGAATCCATTCTAATCTATAGCATTACAAAATGTCCTTTCATATCCCCCCACATTAATTTTCACCTTTCCTCATTACTTGTGACCTTACACATTCCTAGAAGTGAGTATTTTTCTTATTGACAAAAAGACTCTTACAATTTTGAATTGAGTGTCACTTAACCAAATAAGAAAAAATAGGGAAAATTTACATTCTTGGTGAAGAATTAGAATATGGAGAGAGAAGAAGGAAGGGAGAGAGAGAGAGAGAGAGAGAGAGAAGGGTAAGAATTCAATATGATGATGATGAAGTATTTTCTAATGAGGAAATTGTTGACCTGAAGCACTAAGAGATATGGGAATATTTAAGAGCATTGAATAAGTGTTCAAAAACCCTATTATGATATCTTCATTGTGATGGGAACATGATTATCTCTTATGATTATAAGGAATTAGTGAGGGTCACTTGCTCTTACTTATCTAGGCCTTCACATTTCACTTTAGTGACCATGAATCAACTCTATGATGCTTGATCCTCTTGATGTTTGTCGACTTCTTACTGAAATGAGATCCTCACTTTTTAGATAGAATATTTATCCCTAGATAATATTAATGTCCTATGGCCATCCATCAACCAAAATGAGGTGATTTCACATTCTTCTTTCTTTAAGGTTTGATCACACTACCATGTGATGAATGAGTGTATAGGAACATTACTATGTGAATTATAGCATGTGAAATTGAGATGGTTTCTCATTCTTGCAAACATGGTCCCTTTCCCTTTTCTTGTTCCTAATCCTCACCTTATTTCTCATATACCTCTTATGGGAATGGATGAGTTTTAATCCTTTATACAATATGATCTTAGATGCCTCAAAGACATAGTTTCGACTAGCTCATCCCGACTTGCTCTTCTTGAAAATATTTGAACATGATGGTGGAGTTAGGATATTATGATCCTAAACTCACTCCTTGAGCTTCATATTTCACTTTCCTAACCAAGATGGCTGTAGACACCAAATTTGGGTCACACTCCCCTTGGTCCCCTTTAATTAATTAACGTAACGCATTTAACTAACCATGACCCCTTTACCCCATATTAATATTCATCCTCACGTTATTAATTAATTTAATTTAATCCTCACACCTCCACCTCATCATGACACCTCACCCTGGACCCATTCTAGGGCATTTAACTCACAGTGACCAAGTCATCACTCTCAACACTGAGTCATCACTCCCAGTGTTGAGTCACTACTTGACCTAACTAACTAAGACTTCTTCCTAAACCTAACTGGACTTATTCTAAGATCTTCATGCCTTCTCTCACATGAACTCTACTTCCCTAAGTGGACCCAACAAGGAAAGCATGCCAAATCTAGGAAGATCTACCTATTTTTGGTAAATAGGACTATTTCACCCTAACCATGCCGGTTTATTATCGATGACGTCGGTCACCTAAACCACCATCGGTTCCTTTATATATAATTTTACAACTCTTTACATGGGTTGGTCATTTAGTTTTGGGAATTCTATTGCAATCAAGCATGAGTCTCAAAGCCATTCCTACATCTAAATGATAATGACACACCACCAAAGTGCAACACAAGCAACAGGTTCTCTTCCAAAGCATTGGAGTATTCACAGAACACACAAGTTGCACTCCCACATAATCGAACCAACCACCTTCATTCACAAGATATTCATGGCAATAAGTAACGTGGTTTTCATCATTTATGCTTACTTTATTGTAGATATTTTACTTCTTTCAAGTATTTCCATTTCTGTTATTACCTGGATATCTCCATCTTCCCACCAATCCACCTACCCAACCATTTCAAGCCTTTCCACCTTTCTTAACCTCTTCCTTTGCATTCTGAGTCTTCTCAACCATATTATGAGCCTAACCACACCTTCCTCACTCTCTGTGCAATCACAGAGAGGCTAAAAATCCATTTTTATTAATTTATCACCCATTTCCCCTACCACCGCTTCGGTTTACCTTACCACCATCGGTTTCATCCCTATACCAACATCGATCACCCAACAGATAATCGGTCTGTGCTATTTTATATTCTCATACCAAGCAAGCCTTCTATTCAACCAAAACCAACCCAAACCTCACCTAATCAGTCCCAGACCTTTACCAGACCTCGAAAAACCTACCTAGCCTGAAAAAACCTTTGGTTTCATTAGATTTAGTGATACATTTTGTATTTAACATTAAATCTAGCATATTTTTTTGTATTGAGAAACCTAAATCATTACATTACAATAGGACCTTTTTATTTCAGTTTCTTATTTATGTTAAATTAAACAGTGGATTGATAGCCTCTCTAGGAAGCATCATGCTTCTTAGATCTAGCATATGTTAGGTAGTCCACTGTCATATGCTATTTAATTCTCTTTTGTGGTCTTGTTTTGTATTTACAGGTAGTCCTTCCTAGACAAAAATGATTTCTCTATGATAAGCTTGAATAACATCAAAACATGCGCATTCTACCTCCCACCTTCAATTTTACAAGTATTCCTCCTAACCTCTTACCTTATCTATTTTACTCAACTTATTGGTGAAACAATGGCACATAAGTGGAATCATACTTATGGACTCTGGTCACCCTTTTTGCTTGAATTACAATGAGGTTCTTGATGTTTTAGATCCTCCATATACCTCACAATGTTCCTAGTTTCACCTATTATCCAAGTTACCATATTTCACACATATTATGACTTGTATGTGTCCCTTATCATAGTGTGATTCATCTAGGATGAATCTCTTACTCGCCAAAATTGGGATGATCTCGAACCATATAGTCCCTTTTCATCAAACTATGCCTTCCAGAAATCACCCTTGACTGATGCTTTAAGAGAGATTGAGGGGATTTTTCTTTCTTATTTGGACCAAGAGACACCTTCTTGGATTTTTAATGGTGGTAAAAATAAAAGAGATAAGAAAATGGGAGTTACTACATATTTCTAAGCTCAATTCTAACACTTACTATTTTTAGCCATTTTTCACAACTTTCTCCTTTTGATGTTTCTTTCTTGTTTGGGATGTTGTGGATGCCGAGAATTCACCTTTTTGAAAACTTACTATTTTTATACATGCCCATGACCCATGAACACCTACTATTTTTATAAATGGCACTTACGTGTTTTAGGTTGATATGAAACTAGTCTTGAAATTATGGGTTTTGCTCCAAGATTATCTCCTCGATTTTCAAATGATTCCATTATCCGGATTGGTGGGAAAAAAATAAATTTTTCCAAGATGATAGAATTATAATTGAAAACTCAATCCTCCATAGCTCAAAAACCATCCACCTCATCATACAAAAAATGGCTCAGATGAAAGTAGATTTTTCGAGGAACATTTGTTCCAAGTTTCAAATGATTTCACCTGCGGGATCTTCATAAAATCAAAAAATAATTTTTTTGTCATTTTTTTTATGGAATTTAATCCATTGATAAATTTTAGAGAGGTTTCAATAGGACTTCACAAGAAAAATAACCATTTTTTGTGAGAGGAATATTTATTCTAGTTTTTGTGTAGTTTTCGACTTGTTTGTGGCCATCACATCTTGTCTGAGTTAGAAAACTATGTATATGATGGGTGAGGTGACACTTTTGTGTCCTATATCTCACTTAGGGGATAGATGGGATAGGATAGACACTGGGGTGTTGAAAGTGTGACATGGGAGTTTGTAGGGGTTGAAAGTGAGGTCTGAGGGATGGGAAATGGCACCAACAGAGCTAAATGTGGTCATATGAGGGTCCAAGAGTTACATGCATGCCTTGGTTAAAAAAATTGGCCCCCTTTTCCTTTAGTGGATATAGAGGATAGAGGGGACACTAAGGACACCAAAGTGTGACATGGGTGAAGGAGTGAGGTCACACTTTGATGTCCCTTTTATCCCCCTTACACCATGGGGATAGATGGGATAGTGGGAACACTAAGTTGTCCAAAGTGTGACTTGGGGAGGAAGAGTAGATCACACTTTTGTATACCCATTTTCCCCTAGGGTAAAAATGGGACACGCGAGTGTACAAATTGTGATTGTGTCTAATTTGGAATACTAGTTTTGCCTTGGATGCCCATTTTTAAACACCAAATTTGATTTTTTCACCTGAGGCTTATAAGAATGTTTTGGGGTAAAATATTATATTATTTTCACTCCAAATTACATTAAAATATCAATGGAAGAATTACCAAAAGAAAATTATTCATGTAACTCAAAATTTAGGTCCTATTTTAATTTGAACTTAGAGCGATAGCTGCAGAGTTTTGAAATACCTTAGGAATTCATTTAGCCTTGAAGCAAATATGATGTTTCCACCTTGTATAGGATTACCATAGATTTATAATTCTTATTTTATCGACTCATAAGTCCTTCCGGAACTCCCGAAAATCATCCAAATAATTCATCTTTTTACCTAGTAATATTTATTCCCGCACCTTGAAACTCGATCTTGCACATATTGCTCCTGAATGAGTTTTTGTAAATTTTCCTAAATTACTTTAGAAACCTTCAATTCTCTCCAATAACACCCTTAGATGTTATATAATTTCCATGAACTTTCCCGAAGGGCGTTTACGATTCTTGAAATGGCCAAAATTGGCCTTTTTAGGACTCTACAGAGGAAGTTATCTTTAACTAAATCTTACCGAATTAATTTATCACCTTGCGTAATTATTCCTTAATCCTAAAACTTGAAAACCTTTTTATTACCTTCCTCTAATTTGGGGTGAAGGGGAACTGAGTGCACTCAGCTGGAGGAAGGATGCACAGAGATCATAGAAGCCTAGTTGTCATGCTTTAGTTATTTTGCATGACAATAATGATAGTTGGCTCTTGATCAAGGAAATTGGACTATAAGGGGAAATATATAGCCTCATAATTATCTTGGGGAAGTAGACTAGTGTTTTTTACATTTGGAAATATATTCATTACACCAATTAATAAGAAAAGAGACAAACACAACCAGGGAATGAACACAACCAATGCACCATAGGAAAGGAAACATAAGAAAAAAAGGTAAATACACAAAAAATGGGAACCATGATAAAATACTATAAATCACCTAAGTTATATGTGTGGGACAACCCAATTTCACTATAGAAGTAATTCTACCGAATGTTTACCCATACATAGGTATCATTGATTTCCTTTCTTCTATAAATCCATTGACGGCTCATCGAAATATGACCCCTTTCTCGTTTCTTGAGAAACTCGTATGATTTTTCTTACAATCGATGATCCACTTAGTCATTTCATTACTTTTTTCTTTGACAATCTAATTCCTTCTACTCATTAATTCCCAAGTTCATTTCATTTCTTATTTTTCTTCACTACTACGAGGATGAGTCTTGATCATGTTGCTTCCATAATGATGCTCGTGATCTCTAATGGGAATTATAATTTCATTTTTCATCTACTTCATGACCATTATTTGTATGATTCTATTCTCAAAGCATATGTTTTACAACACTATCACAAGCTTCTTGGTGTTCCATGTTTCTCAATTTCTCCAAGCAACTATCCTTCATACAATTTTTTTCATTTTTGTTCCACTCATCTACATGGTGTGGTGTGCACATTACTTCATCATCTTGAAAAGAAAATGAACAAAAGCTAACATATGAAGAATGAAAACATCACCTTCCCCATTTTGGTCATTTTGAGCCTCAAAATTTTGCTCCATCATGAAAACAACCTTATCTTGAGAGGATTTGACCTTGAAAGATGCAAGTATGTTCTTATTCACATGTTCCTTATTGTGAAGGTTTTTATCTTCGTGAAATGGGAATGAGCACAAGATTGGGGCTGAAATATTTGGATTGGAATTTTCCTAATCTTAACCACCATGAACTAGGGAGTTTTTTTCATGATGAATTCACCTCTTCTTGAGTAGACTTGACTTCAATTAGCTAAAGCAATTTTCATTCATGCATTCCTTGTTGCAAGATTCATTCTCTCCCGATGGGAAAGAGAAAGATTCATATTCACAATCATACTCATTGAATGGAACTTCATGTTGAACATTTAGAATGTGATTTGAAACATCGTAATCACCTACTAAGAATTTATTTGATGTCATCCTTTTTTCTTCTTGATCCGCATTGTTCATGATTTTGGGGTTACTTTGTTGCAAGTCAAGACTTACATGACCATCATCACCACCTAATAGAGAAATTGTATTCATGCTCACCTCCATGGAAAGTACATGCTTTCAAATTATGATTCCATTAAATCACCATGATGTTTTATGATCGGCTCTTTCATACCTGGTACTCCTCCATCAACATGGGAAGCTCAACATCTTCCTCTGAAGCTATGAAAATTTGTAATACCTCAAATCTTGAAATAGGATATCTACCCTTGGGTCATCTAGTCTTTGAATGGTGTATTTCATTTTCCTGATGGGAAGAAGCTTCTTCATCTTACCATTGATTGGAATGCTAGCATGTGACCAATCCATCTGTATATCTCCCCAACACATCAACAGAATCTTTGGCTAAACAACATACCATATGAGGCTGGCATGTCTACTATAAGTATTTTCATCATGATCTTCTTGTCAGGAAAATTTGCAAATTCTACTTGAGAATCCTTGACCTAGCAAACAAGAGGCACTTCTTTCATTTCCATGGAGTAACAATGGTCATAAGTAGGTAGAGAGAGAGATATATATATACCAATAGCTTTAGAAATTTTATAGGCATGACATTTTCAAAGGCTCCAGAGTCAATAATACAATTATTCAACTTGTATCCATTGACTAGTAAGGCTAGATAGAAAGGTTCTAATTTCCTAGTGGTGGAGGGTTTGGAAGCAAGAAGGTTTTGAGGAGTGGTGTGAGGGGTGGGAGGTAGTTCTTTTGAAGTGTCATTTTTGGAACATGAACTTTAACTAATTTCTCTAATGAATTATACAATCATATCAAATTACTTAGGATAATTCCTCAAGTACTCAAGCTCATAAATCATAATTTTATATTTTCTTGCAATGGTAGATGATGTCAAAAGGTGTGGAAGTGGTAAGCACATTAGGAACTATGATAGCCTTGGCATGAGAAAGATTTGTATTCTTAGGATCAATAGAGGAAAAAGCTTATTTTTAAGAGGATATGAAAGATACTTACTTGAAGAGGTGATTGGATTCTCGATCGAGGTAGTCTTGGGCTTCTTCTTATATGACCCTATAAAAGTAGATAAAGAATGATCCTTCTTTTGTTTTTATTTTTCATACAGTCTCCCTTTAAGGATCCAAATGCTTAGCTTGGGTAGTGGAAGAAGAGGATTTTTTCTCCATTTTTGATTGATTGAATACTGCACAGGTGTAGCTATCCATGGATTCTTCAAGATCTTCATCTAGTGAGTATTCAAAATACCCAATCCTAGCACATCCATATTTCTTCTTCTTCTTCAATTTCTGATTCAACAATTTATTCTCCTTCATCTTCATTGGTCCCACATATTACATTAATTGGTGTGGATTCCAAGGTAAGACTTCGTGGTCCTCCGCAATCAATTTCATTTCCTATTTTGATGCGAGGCATGTTGAGAAATTTCCTTCTTCAATGAAGTCAAGTCATTGACCAAATTTTACAATATAGATAAGCTCTTTCATCTTTGAAATTTTGGATTGTATCCTTCATTAAATGGTTCTTGATATATCCCGACATGATAATATTGTCTTCTATATCGATGGAAAGTTCTTGAGAAAATTTCAAATTATTCAATTGCACTCTGTGTAGTATGAAACCAACTTCAGGTAATTGAGCATTCACGAAGAACATTTTCTAATAATCCCAAGTAGGACAAGCTTCAATAGGAATATTTTTATTATCTTATTGATCTTTCTACAAATTTTCTCATGGGATATTATGGTTCTTTCTTCATCTAAGAAAATTGAAAAAGGAGGGCATGCGAATATTCTCCAATCTTGCATCTTGCATCAAACTTGGTTTTCATATCCTTCCAATCAATAATTGAGTGTGATGGCAAGTAGTAAAACTAGTCCACTTTGAAACATCGTGCAATGATTTTGTGAATAACTATATGGCAACATCTTTGTGTTGTTTTAGACAACCAAAATTAGGTCATAACCCTCTAATCCCATTTCAAGCAACACACCCTTACCATGACCCCTTTCAAACATTTTTACTAATATAATTATCAAAATTAGGTTAATTACCACCTCACCTCTCCACCTCACCTTAGACCCATTCCAAGGGAATTTAAATAACACGTACTAGGCCATCACTCCCAACATTGATTCGTCACTTCAATTAACTAACTAAGACTTCTTCTAAACCTAATATTTATTTATAACTCCCTCTTCCATCAATTTCCCATGTGTTTAAACATGAACCAAGACTCCTAACCCATTTCCAATCTTGACCCACACCAAAAAGGGAAGAAACAAACTATTTTGAGCAAATTTGACTATTTCTCTCTAACCAACGTTGGTTATTCCTGGTCGAAGACCGGTCAAGGAACCACCATCGGTTCCTTTAAATAAGGATTTCCAAATCTTTCCCCAGGTTCCTTCTTTTGGTTGGCTTTGGATTATTCATTCGCATCCTTGCATTCGATTGAGCATCCGATGATCAAACACAACACTAGAGCATCCAAGTTCTTCACCAACAACCAACACGGAGAAGCACATAGGATTCATTCACAAGGGACCTGGATCAAGATCTGCATTTCTTCTACGAACACCTACCAACTACCACCATCTACCAATCTCCATATTTTTAGATAAGTATCTTAACCAAGTTGTTAGTTTCTTATCTTTGGTCTTAGATCTCTTATGGTTTTCTATTTCACTACTTCTTTCTCACCCAAACACCATCTATCACCCATCTACCAAATAACCTACCAACTGAACCTCTCTACCTTTCCAATCACCTCTCTCACCCTTGTTGATCCTTCACCAAATCCTAACACCCCTGCCTAAGTCTTTCTAACACTTTTACAATCACAAAGAGGTCGAACCAACCCCTTTTCACCTTTGACACCCAATTTCCCTTACCATGGTCATTTAGCCAACCTGATCCATTGAAAAACTACACCGCGCATCATTCCCAAACCGGACATTTGTCTCTGTGTCTAGTATTTTCCCTCAGATCGGTGAGCTAATTTACCTACCCAAAACCCTCCAAAACCTACCACAACTTCACCCAGACCTCCATAATACCCTCTGTCACACCTATAGACCTTAATAACCCACCACCCACTTTAAATTTAATCTTGTATTCACTATTTAGATTAGATTTAATTTATTATGCTTGTGTGAGATACCTAAATTATACAACTACAAGTAGGACTCTCTATTTCATGTTCTTATCAACATTTAATTTATTTTTAAACATGGATTGATAGCCTTCTAAGAAGAATACCTTACTTCTCGGATCTAGCTTTCACTAGGCAATCCACCAACCTATGCTTTTAATTTTATCTTGTGGTTTTGTTTTTCTTCTCAGGTAGTCCTTCCTAAAAAAAGGAGTGCTCTCAATGGCTTGGTTTTCAATGGTGTGCAACCTCTTCACAACCTCTAGGTATTCCTCACATACCCAACCTTCTACCTTAAACGTTTTTCTCATACATATGCTCTTATTGGTGAAACATTTTGGCATGCCCGATGGGACCCTCATCATTTGTGGGTTCTTTATATTCATTTAGGATTGCATTTTTTATTGTTTCTTTTCTGAAATATTCACTAAATCTATCTCCTTGGTAACATTCTCTTTCTTCTATTTTCTCTAAAGGAAACACTTCATTTGGTGAAAATTAAAACAAATCATTCTTTCTTTCTTGCTTGCATTAGTGAAAATCATACTCTTTTCCTATTCACTATTTCTCTCATCCAATCTCCATTTTTCGATTTGGGCTTAAAATTATTGCATTGCATCTTGTGTATTCTTGCATTTAGATCTCACATAGTTTAATTAGCAATCAAATATAATGGAGGTTATGATGGATGATGATTGGTAATTAAGTGTAGTCCACTCTTGCACACACTTTCCCAAATCACTCAAACAAACAACACATTTATTAAACATTCCCAAATCCCAAGAAGAATCTATCAAGGATTTAAACACTCATTGATAGAGGGCCCCGACGTGTTCGCCGATTTTCATATCAAAGATGAAACTCGTGTATTGAAAGGTATATCAAGGATTCCCCACCAAAACAATTCTTAAAATCATCCATAGTTGGCTTCTAGGTATCTTATATCCACTATTTTCTATATATTCATAGTTAGTCCTAAGGCTTAAGCCATCAAAACACTAAAATATGATTCCTAGGATAACGTGTTTGATAGATTTTACTTGTTGAATTTTTTACTTTCTTTGTCTTTTGTTATTTGAGGTGTGAGTTCATACTTCATCACTTTTCTTTCTTTTTCACACTCAATCATCACAACCAATTAATTCTAGTTCTCTGAGTGTGTTAGATTAGATTTTTATATACATAGCCTCTTTCTTGATTTCTTTTGACCAAATCTAACTTAAAAATTTCAAATTTATTCATTTTCACACAGTAACCGACATCGGTTACCTTCCTAATTTGGCATTCGATTATAAATCAATATCGGTCCTTTCATCTAATCGAACCAGCTTCACGACCGGTGTATCGATATCTTTGTTTTTTAATTTCCACAAAAACATCAACCTATTTTCACCTACCAAACTCTTTCAAAAATTTGTTTATGAGTTTATGTCACTTCTGCAAAACCCATAGTACTTGTTTTCCACCTTTCATATGGTTTGGACTCACCAATAGGCATGAGCTCTTAATTTTCATGTGATTTGTATATCGTTACCTACTACCCCTCGCCACCTTCCATTTTGTCTCCAATGGATCCTAATGCACCTGCGATCGTACCCATGAGGGTGATGAGGAATTCACTAGATTCCTTGATCATAACACCAAGGCCTTATAACATTACCTTGCTAATTCTTCCACCCGTGACTCATCAAGTCAGCCTCTTTATGGAATGCCCACTTCCATGCCCCCCATTTCTACCACCTCTACCATATCAAGGAATGCTAATGTAGCTACCCAAACTACTCTAGTGTTGACCAACCCTATCTCACAACTACCTACTTCACAAGTGACCTCTACACCTTGACATCTGTCATCCCCAACATCTGCCATACCCTTAACCATGGCCCCTCTTATAGGGGTCCCTTCATCATCAGTACCTTATGTACCTATGTCTACACAACCACCAGTTATGTCAACATCTTCCACTCCATTTTAGATTTTGGTGGTTTCTATTCCCCAAACTCTTCCACCGTCCTACAAGGATCTTTCCACAAGCTCCTCCCACCTACACCTTACCTCAGACATAACCTATCACCTCCACTTCATATTCAGGGTATTTTCCCTCCTCTTCTACCATTGCCTACATACCTATGTCTCTCTAAACTCAACACCACCACATGGTTTGCACAGTAGTGTGTGTTTTGAGCCATCAATGTGATTGGATAAAGACCCTTATATCTCAAGGGGACTTGCTACTTGAGATAGATCAAACCACTCCTAGACCACCAACCACAATCTCATTCTAATGATGATGGAAAAATTAACTTGTCCTAATCTAACTTTCCAAGGGACCTTAAGGATAGAGAGTTTTGCAAGAAAACAAAGCCTACACTAAAGCGTTGATACACCATAAAAGGAGGGTATGAGAATAGTCTTCATAAATGTGTGGAAAGTAGAAGAAAAGTGCATACTAGAAGGGGTGATAACACATTCTTGTTCCGATGAGGCCTAGAAAATGCATTCACAAAGCAATATTCCATATAATACACAATGATAATGAATCCCACAAGAGAATGAATAGACAACACTATCTTTGCTTTAAATGAGATTCTCAATGCAAGAAGAATCAAACTAAACACATTAGGGGAAGATATATCACAAACTTGTATCTATTGCTTTCATGAATATGAATAGTTCAATCTATTACTGAATAAGGGCCTAGATCATAGCAAGGATTCCACTACAAGGTCCTGATTAGACATTTTCTACAAAGCAAATTTGACATAATTTTACTAGTCAAAACTATCTTTTACAATGAGCCCAACGCTCTAATTTATAGAATTCTAAGTAGGAGAGAGAGAGAGAGAGAGAGAGAGGAGAAAATCCCAAAATATTTCCTCCCACCACTTGAAAGATGTCATAAATGAAGTGAAATTATGTTATTTTGCTTTCAAATTTCCCCATCTGTCCCATAACTTACAATAATGAGAAATGTCTTCCCATGCTTCATTCAAAATCTCAACTACCAAATAAAACAAAAGAGCCACGTTTTAAAACTCTCCATCTATTCTTCCAAAATTCTAAAATTGATTTCAATGTGAGTTGGAATTAGAGCCATCAATTCCAATGATACCAATTTTGTGTGTTTTTGTTGAAAACTTGCTAAATAAAAGATATGGCAATACGAGTGTAAGAGGTTGTTTTGGTTGCAATGCATTAAAAACATCATTTAATGGGGATGAGCATTTAATCTATCATATATGGAGATGTTTCCTTTATTTTCATACATGAGTGGAGAGGACATTGTGCCCATTCCATAAAGCCAAATTTCATGAAAATCGGAGCTCTGAGTCAAAAATTGTGGTCATTTGAAGTTCGGATTTTATAATTACCACTGTTTCCTTTGCAGACATGTTATTTCAAGTTTTCTAGGAACACATGTCCCATCTGCACTTGGGCCATGTGGGCTTCTTTTCTCTAAAAAACATTATTCCTTCTTAGTGTGGCTATTTTGGATTTGGATTCACCTGTTGTCCGTTGTTGACGAGGTCATGAAGGCCATTGACTTCCGTTCCACCTGCATTGCTTTGTGATTAGCTATTTTAGTTTTGTAGAGTGTTCCAACATCCCGATCAAGAGAGGAACTGATTTATTCATGCCACCTACATGTCTCTTCCTTTTTATTTCAAAGTGATTTTGGAAATGCAGGTACCGACTATCCCAATGGTGGACCGCCCGGGACAATTTTTTGTTCAATTTTTCTCCTTTACAAAGGCAACGGCTATTTCAAGTTTTCGTCCCGATGTCCCAATGTCCTGGATAGGGACAAAACTTCCACAATACACTAAAACAAGCCATTTTTTCAGATTTTTTCAAATATTTCTATCTTCTTGGATTTTTTCTTGGATAGTGAAGTTAGAGAAAAGCAAAGGGGCACCCCGAAAAAAATCTGAATTTTGTCCTTAACCAATTATACTTGCTCAATCCTGAAGAAATTATGTAAGTTATCTAAATTACCTCAAGGGGTGGATTTGGGATAACAATATCTACCTCTAGCCACTTACTGAAGCACCATACATACGGAGTATACTTTTACGACCTATTCATCTTATCAGGCCCCTTATACCTTAGGGGGCATCCCTCAATCAAACCCCACCACGGATCTCATTAAAATGATGATGGAAAAAATGTAGATGCTTGAGGCCTCTATTTCTTTATCTCGTAATGTCTTAACCTATGATGATATTTTTAATGAACCCATCCATCCCTCCATACTTATTCATTCCTATCTCGTGTGATGGGAGCTGCCCAAATTCAACCATTTTAACAATAAGGAGGACCCCAATAACACTTGCATTCATTCAGACATGCTTGTTATTTGATAGGCCACGACAATTCCTTACTCCTTTAAATGTTTCCCATGTCCCTATCAAGGACCTACCTTAGAGATAGTCCTTTACCTGTGAAACTAGGTATTTTCCTTCAACCAATTGGCCTAGACCTTCCTTGATCACTTTTCAATCAATATCTCTAAGAAGGTCTCTATGAAATATTTATATTTTATTTGCCAATATGATGACGATTCTATCGTTGATTTCCGACACATTTCGAGTGACAAGTCCTAATCAATCATCTCTCCTTCACTCTCTTGTATCCTAAGTTCATAGATGATTTACCAGGGCATGTGCAAGACACATTACCCCAAATCTTCTAGATTCAAACATGTATGTTTTATGAGACTTTCACTATGGCTTGGAAGCTTGAGATCCGTGCCCTCGAAGAAGACAAGATAAAACTGCGTAACAAAAATGTCACCTTCAAATCAAATGAATCTTCTTCTAAACCACCTAACAACCATTCCAAGCCTAAAGGATCTACCAATGTGGTGGTTCTAAAGGCTGTCCCTTCTCATCCATCCAATCAACCCAAACCTCCTTCCAATCTCTCACCTGTTCAAAATTTTCAATACAAATATGAACAGAGGAGTTACACTCCCATGGAGAGCCATATTCTTCTATATTGGACAAGTTGTTAAAAGCAGGAGCCATCACTCTTCCTCCCATCAAACCACATATTGGTTTTGATCCTTCTCACCCCACACCGGCTTGGTATAAAGAAAATGATTTCTATAATTACCATCGCGTAAGAGGACATAGTGACAAAAATTGCAAAACCTTTAAAAACATTGTCCAAGGAATGTTATATATGGTTATTTTGTCCTTAAAAACCCTAACATGCATCTTAATGAAAATTTGGATTTTTTTGGGTTCAAAGCATTTTACTAACCATGCCCCTTCATCAACTCATATTGGTGAGACATCTAAAGAAGAAACCAATGTACATTTGGTTCATGTATTTTTCAACATAGTGTTTCGATCCTTCTATCCGGTCTCCTCCTGTAGCATTAACTATTGAGTAAATCTTCACAAGAAGTCTCCTACCTATAGAGGAACCCACATTACCTCACCCTTTACCCATGAGGAGGCCCTCACTATTCCTCTTAACCCATAGAGGATACCCACCTTCACCTGTTCCTTTACCCGGAAGGAACCCACCTTACTTATTCTTCTACTATAAAAGAACCCACCTTATCATCCTTCTACCCATCCCAGAGGAGCCTACATCACCCACTTTGTGTCCTCCTCAACCCATAAAGGAGCTCCTCGATTATATTTATTCTTCCTATTAGTGATACCTTGCCAAAGGACACAAATCCCATTACTCTTCTTACCTCACTCTTACCTACCAAATCTAAGGCCAAGACCTTCCCTATCTCACAAACCTCAAAGCTCATCATGGGGATTAGCACTAGTACGTCATCCTCTTCATCTAAACTAAAACCATTCTCTCATTTGGTTGATCGCATGGAGTATGTTGATTACTCTACCCTCTGGGGGCACCTTAGACTCCCAGTTTCCACCCAAATGCAAATGTTATCCCTAGATACCTCGACCATTTACCCCAAGGTATTCAAAGTGACTAAGACTATTACACCTAAGCCCGTGGTTCTAGCCCTTCTTCATCAGCACCCCTTTCACTCAAGCCCTCATCACTCAAAACCTAACACCACCTTAGGGTTTTTACCGATACCAAGTCTAGCACATCCCCTACCTGAAGCTATATTTGTCAACTTCTTCCCACCTATCACAAAATTATCTATTCTAGCACCTAAAAGGAAGACCCAACCTTTTAGGGCTCGCACCCCAAGTATCTCCCACGCCTTCTCACTCACCTTTTCCTTTGCCATCAATTTTAGGCCCACATCCTTCAACCTTGGTTAACCTACCTCTTCACCAAGGAAAATCTAAAGTGTGATAACCTATACCCTCACCTTCACCTCCCATTTTTCCCACACCTTCTTCACTACCTTTACCCTCACTCTTTACCAACACCCCCACTTTCACCTTTCACTTACTTTGATACCTACACCTTCTAAGTCTCCATCCTACCATGCATTGTTTTCCACCTTTACCTAAGAAGGCGTAGCCTAAACCCCAACCTTCACTACCTACCAAAAAGGTAGTTACACCAACACGATCTCTCACCTTACCCTCCTCACGAAGGTCACCTACCCCTTCACCCAAGACAACCTTGACCTCTCATTGTGATCCTTTAGCAATATCCTACTCTAACATCCTTTCTCGGTTGTTAGAGTATATGCTATATCACTTCCACCTATCAAGCCTTATGATCCTCTCAAACCTAAAACAATAGGGTTTGATGACAAAAATATTTTTCCTATCATCACTCACTAGGGCATGATGTCGAGAGTTTTAAGGCTCTTAAAAAAATTCTCCTTCAACTTTGTAATTTTGATGGTCTCTTTGAACAAGATGATCTGTTGGAGGAGGATTCCATTATTTCTTCACCCATCACCACACAACCCTCTTTTCCTCTCCTATATTTGAAATTAACATGGTGTGTGTAGCCACTCGGTCACACAAACATGTGAAAGAAAAGGAAAGGAAAAATTGGTAACCCTTCTAGTTCACCTTCACCTACCATTTCACTTGCACCTCCCCTAAGATAACCATCCTTGGGATGACACCACCTACTTCTTTTGGGGTTACCCATCATTTAATGATCAAACAACTTCACCAATCCCATTGAAGATGTCCTTATTTGATTTGATTCAAACCTCGATTCTCATTTTAGGCCCTCATTGAGGTCTTGTAATCCATCAAGGTTCCACCCAATGACACTTCACCTATCACCACCCTCATTCCCTCATCAGATTGCTTCCATTAATTTCTCCAAATAAGAGATTTCCCCTTCACAACCTTGATGATCCAGATCCCACTCTTTTCATCTCCACTTACATTAATGATATTCATGTTAAACACATCATGATTGATGGGGGGCACTAGCATCAACATCATCTCCTCTCATGCCTATGAAAAAATGGGCATACCACCTAATTGTATGTCTAGCAACCCCATCATGCTTGATCTTTAACGATGCCATGACCACTACCCTGGCACCATTTTCCTCCACATCACATGGGTCCCAAATATTCCCAAACTCTTCTACATTCTTGAAGGAGAGTTCTAGTATAACATGTTGTTAGGATCCCTAGATTTGTGTCATGGCTTGTGTACCTTCCACCCTTCACCATTTCCTCAAATTTGAATATGAAGGGGAAACTTACACCATTCAGAAGATCCTCCCCTTCAAAACTTGTAATATGCTTTACCATCCAAATGATGTCCTAATCCCAATTAAGGCATCTACCACATCTACCACTTTACCACTTTCACTTCACCTTCCTCATCTAGCCCACCTATCGACCTCCTATTCACCTTCTACTATGATGCCCCATCTTCTCAGGCTTCAGATAGCTCATCTATACCTGCTACCCAAGTACCAACCATAAACCCTTGGTAGGAATTTTCAATGCCTTTCACTTGGAGAATACCACCTCCTTAGCATTGACACATTCCTTACTCCTCAAGAGTATGGAAAACTACACCAACACCCACGTTATAACCATCATATAAGAGAGGTCATACCATATGGTCCTCCCCACCTTCATGCACCAACCTAACCTATGGGGGGCTCAACACTTCCTATTATTCTATTGAACCTCCCTTCCAAACCAAACCTTTTTCATCGACTTCTCCTACCTCACCAAATGCAACTTCACACTCACTTTTCTTCATCATTGTGCCTAGAAAGGCTTCATCTTTGGTCATTATGAACAAGGTCATCACACCATCATACCATGCACCACTAAGAAAACAAATATATTGTGGTCTTGGATTTCCTAAGAACCTCCTCCTAAGAAGGCCCAAATCACCCTTGTAGAAGATGAAAAGCCTTCCCACCTTCCTCACCTATCGCATCACCTTTCCCATAGAAGTCTATGGATCCCGAATCCATTCCACCTAACTTTTTTTTTTCATGAACACCATCTCCTTGGGACCTCTGACCTATCAATGTGATGGCGAGGTTCCCTCTTCCTTCCTCTTCTTTATCCTAACATGTTGGATGATGACATGCCTTCTATAAATGTCATTCAATGTCAAGATGATGATTCTATTATGACCTATTTAGGTGTGGAGGATTCTTATATTCAAAGTTTGTTACCCTCTGACACACAAACCATGTTGAATGAATCTACCATAGAAATCAACATTCACACTCAGGATGACCCCAAATTCTAAAGATAGGCCAATCTTTAGACTCCATGAAACAAGAATCTTTCACTCTTTTCTTCATGATCATAGAAAATCATTTTCTTGGTCCTATAGTGATATGCTGCAGGTATTGACCTAATATCATGCTTCATAATATCATAACTATCCCTCTTGATGCCAAACCTAGTGAAACAAAAGTTGCGTAAAATGCATCCTCACATTTCTCTTCTTGTGAAAGAAGAACTTCAATGCCTTCTCTTGTTTCCTTCATCCTACCTATTGACTATCCACAATGGATCTCTAACATTGTTCTATCATGAAAGTCAACTGGGGACTTTGTATCTACTAAATTTCATGACCTTAACCTTTCCTATCAAAAGATGACTTTCCTCTACCAAGCATTAACCAACTAGTTGATCTTATAACCTGGCCATGAGATGTTATCTCTTATGGATGGTTTTTGGGTTATAATCAGATATTAGTCACTCTAGAAGATCAACAAAAATTACCTTCATAACCCCTTGGGGGACCTTCTGTTATCATGTCATGCCCTTCATCTTGAAAAATTCTGGTGCTACCTATCAAGCATGCTATGACTTACATCTTCCATGACATCATGCATGACATTTTGGAAGACTATGTCGATGACCTTCTTGGTAAGTCCAAGTGTCACAAACACCTAGTTGTTCTTAAAATTATATTTGACCACCTTATCCAATATTTTTTCACCTTCAACCAAAGAAGTGCATTTTTTAGTTCTCTCGGTAAGCTCCTTGGTTTCATCATCTCTTTATGGGGTATCAAAGTTGATCTGCTAAGATCAAGGAAATTCTTGACATGCCTCCACCTACTAACCTTTGGCAACTTCGTAGCTTGCAAGGAAAATTACAATCCATCCAACGCTTCATCTCTCAAACTTTCAGATCGATGTCAACCATTTCATCACCTCCTTAAAAAGGATGTTTCTTTCCATTGGAATGATGAGTGTCACAAAGCCTTTGAAGCGTTGAAGAACTACCTTCTTCAGCCACCTATGCTCATTCCACCTAAATATGATCAACCTTTTACCTTTACATTTCTGCTACTAACCATTCCTTGGGTGCCATGCTCACTCATCATGATGAGAAACATAGGGAACAAGTGGTTTATTACATAAGTCATACTCTTCTAGACTATGAAACTTGATACACTCATGCTGAAAATATTTTCTTAGCCCTAGTCTTGTTATGGCCACCAAACTTTTCCACTACCTTCTTAATCACAAAAATTTTTTTCATTACCAACACCAACCCTCTTCATTACATGTATGCAAACCTTACCAACACCAATGCACCACTCATTGGCTCATGCTTCTTACAGACTTGGAGTTAGAGTTCATTCATCAAAAGTATGTCAAAGGAAAACCATCGTGATCAACTTGCAGATGCTCCTCTTCCTGGAAATCAATCCTCAAATTTTGATTTTCCGAAGAATCTATCACCACCCTCTCCCTTGATGATATTTTTATCAAATGACATTATTCTTTGATGGATCCAAATGTCACATCGTGGGGGAGGTGCAGGGGGTCATCCTCATTCCTCTTGATGGTGAGCCCATGCCACTATCCTTTAAACTAGACTTTGACTACACCAATAACATATAGCCAAGTATGAAGCACTTGTGTTAGGTCTTCAAACTACCATTTCCTAGATGTTAAATCCATTAACATATTTAGTGACTCTCAACTAGTTGTGAACCAAGTCAATGGTTTGTACTAGTGTTGTAATGATGAGCTTAAAAGTATAGACATCATGTCCACCTACTTTTGACCACATTTGATCACTACCTCATTCAAGCCACTCCATGATCCACTAAAAATTTGTGGATACCATGGCTTTTCTTGCTTCTCAAATACCTACCTCACCTTAGACTCAAAAATATTTATCACAATCAAAGGTTGCAATCACCTTCTTATATTATCCCCAATGTTAATTTTTGGGTAACATCGATACTTAACCCATGACATTTGGTATAAGTAGTTCATTGACTACCTCTTGCCTTTCAATCCTACCTCCGATCTCACTCAAATGGATGATGAGCCTTCCTAAAAAGTGTCTCTTGTTATGTCATCATGGGGGTCTTCTCTACAAATGTGGCTTTGATGGTATCCTCCGTGATGCCTCACTAGTTTGAAATCCCATACACCATCAAAGAAATTCATGATGGGATTTGTGGGGGACATTTTAGTGGCCTCACTTTTGTTGAAAATATCCTTTGACTCAGCTACTACTGGCCAACCCTTAACCAAGACTATTATTTGTGACTATGTTAAACATGTTGTGTGAAGTTTTAACAACATAATAACCTTCATCATACTCCTAGTCACACCTTACAAGTCATTCAGATAATTTTGGCCCTTTTCTCAATGGGGTTTGGATCTCATTGGAGAGATTAACCCTCATTCCTCACAACATCATCATTGGATCATCACGATGATTGAATATTACACTAAATGGGTGGAAGCCATCCCTCTCATTTCTACCAAAGCTGAGAAAATAATTAAATTTATCAACCACCATATCATTTTTCACTTTGGTGTTCCTCATCACCTCATCATTGACAATGGAAAACAATTCAAAAACAAAACCCTATGCAAACTGTGTGACAAATTTGGTATTCAACTTAGTTTTTCTTCACCATATTACCCATAAGAAAATGGTCAAGTCGAATCTTCTAACAAAACTCTCAACAAAATTCTTATGAAAGTGGTTGATGAAACTGGTAAGGATTGCACACACACATTCCTTTTCACCTTATGGGCTTATCACACAGTATTCACACCTCTACCGATGCCACACCTTTCTCTTTGGTCTACATGGCATAGAGTCATCTTACCTCTCAAAATCCAAATTCCATCTCTTTGTATATCTCTTAAAGATATCCTCTTTGATGATGATTTTCCAAGAACATTTGGCACAACTTGAGCTATTGGACAAACATTCATTTAAACGCTCTAAACCACCTCCAAATCTACCAAAAGTGCATCAAGCATGCCTATGAAAATGCATGTTCAAGAATGAACATTCAAGATCGGTGATCTTGTCCTTGAAGGAAAATCAACATGTAACCAAAATGGAGAAAAGTAAATGAGGCAAGTTTTCTCCTAATTGGCTTGGACCTTATATTGTCACCCATACCTATGGATCAGGAACTTATCATTTATCTTCTCTTGAGGGTAAACAAACTTGAGCCCCTTAATGCCTTGCATCTTCGACCATTCTATTGTTGAATAAAGTACTACATCACTTTATGTCTCATATATGCTCATCCCTTGAGAAAACCTCTCCTTCCACCTACCTCTTTTAAGGACCAATGACTAAATAAATTGTGTGATTATCCATCACCATTCAGCCTTATCTTGAATATGAGTACCATGGCTCTACTCATGGCATGATTCTCATGGATACTTTTCTTCCTTTTCAGGATGGAATCCCATGGTCATTCATCACTTAAAACCCCTCTTTCATAGCTAACCTTTATCATGTTATGGTTTTTCCTTCATAAAAGAGGCCTATACTCCTTTATAGTCTTGTCCATGACTACAAGTCAAAAATAATGCAAAAATTTGGGATAGCAAAAATTCTACTCCTTGAGTCAAAATTCTTGCAAATAGATGATTCCCTCAAATGAACATCTATGCCTCTTTATTTTTTTATAAGTAGACTTATCCCTCGAAGGACAACTATAAAAATCTAGCCACATGTTGTACTTAGTCTATCAAAAAGAAGACTAATCTATATTTGTTAAAAAAAAATTATCTTGGAGCTTCCGCATCGATTAAGCTTCACGAAGACCTCAAGGAGACACTACTATTCATCCCTAATATATACTTCCGCATCGATCAGTCTATGAATACAAAAAAAAAACCTAAAAAAAAAAATCAAGAAAATACAAAATTTTGGTCATGGACTTTTGCCTGCTAGTTTTGGGTATCTTGCAGAAGGGGCATGTTGTCCCACAACAAGGTTACACTAGACAAACCACTCCATCTACCTTATTTTATTTTCTCCTATCCACTCAAGGGACATGGTGCTCATGTGACACTTTGTGATCATGAAACTTATTTCAACCATAGACCTATCAATCATGCAATGTATCTAGGGGTTTATGTTCATAAGCCTATTTGTATGGCCCTTATGGTCCTTTCCAACTATGGAGCATTTCACTTTTTTTTGTTCTCCTACGATTATTTATTACTTCTTCAAGAGGATGAGACCATGAAATTAAATATCTTAGTTCGATTCTTGTTTCACCCACACCCATACTAATCATCATTTCCAAAACATCATACATACTCATAAAAACAAATCATACACTTACCAAACACACAATCTATCTTACACAATCAACCTCACAAGTTGACCTTCTTCTACCTTTACAACCATTTTACCATAACCTATCTTACCCAATTTTCTACCTTACAATCTACCTTGACCAACCTTACCAACCTACCTATCAAAATCTTATTCTTCCCTATCCTATGGGAGAACTACATCGACTGAGGCCCCTTTTGCAAGGGCTATGTAGGCAGCACTTCAAAGACATGGGGTCTTTGAGGTTAGCTCGGCCACCATTTTCTACCATATTTCATTATTTTTCCACTATTTGTCCCTATTACCTAATCTTTCTCATGTTTCCATAATATCAATAACTTGGAAATTAAACCAAACAAACCATACATACAACCATTCCTACCATAATACCAACCTATCATCTAGTTTCCATAATATCAATAACTTGGAAATTAAACCAAACAAACCATACATCATAACCATGCCTATACATCTAGTTTCCATAATATCAATAACTTGGAAATTAAACCAAACCATGCCTATCATCTAGTTTCCATAATATCAATAACTTGGAAATTAAACCAAACAAACCATACATCATAACCATGCCTATACATCTAGTTTCCATAATATCAATAACTTGGAAATTAAACCAAACAAACCATACATCATTACCATGCCTACACATATAATTTCCATAACATCAATACATTGGAAATTAAACCAAACCATAACATCAACCATGCCTACAACTAGTTTCCATAATAACAATACAATGGAAATAAAAACACACAATGGTGGAATTGTTGGGGTGATAATGTTAAGTGGATTCCACCACTACAGTATGCCCCAACATTAAATTAAATTTTGTTCATAAAAATTTATTGTGAAGGTCTTTCACATTTAAGAGTGAAGTGGCTTGACCGATTCACCCACCCACATTGATTTGGGTGATCCCTCTCGGGATATGCTATCTACAATGTATACATGTTGTACAAACTGACTTAAATACTGGGATCTTATTATAAGATACATTTGATGATCATTGTATGATTTGATCAAGAAAAATAGCTCTGTAGACATTGTAAAAAGAGACTGCAAGCTGGAAGTGGACGTGTTGGGTTAAACTTGTGTGAATTCTTAATAAAGACAGTTCTTTACCAATGGAGTTTTTTCCTTCAGGTTTCTCCACTTAAATTTGGTGTCATTTGTCTCTGTTCTTATTTTTTACTTTCTTTCATCTCTTTCTCATTATGTTTTTTATTCGTTATCTATTTTAAGTTATCTCTGTGTCTAAATCGACTACATATCATAATCTATAATCTTCGGCATTAATATTAGATCTATGATATTTGGATTACATTTCCCCTAATAAATCTAACATGGTATCAGAGCTTGGTGATAATGCATGTGTAGGTTTGATATGGAGCTTTTAATTTTCTAGAGTGAAGAAGCTTGAAGTTTATCTATGGATCTACGAAACCTTAAAATTTTGCAATGATCTTCAAGCAAACCAGGTTTAAATTTTCAATTCCTGCCCAAATATGTTTTGAAGTATTAGTTAAATATAGGATAAATGGTTATTTAGATCGTGTTTAAATCTTTTTATGCCTTAGATCTTTTCTTCTAGATCTAGTTTTAGTCATTTACTGGTTTAAATCCATCATCATGAGCTTATTTTAAGTTTTCACGCATCATTTATACCATTAGAGTTTTTTGACTTTGGATCCGAAAGATTTATTTAGATCCATTTTTTGAGGTTTTTAAGTCCATTCTAGAGGGATAAAATATTTTTTTGGGATAGTTTTTTATCTTAGTCACAAGCTGGCATAATCATTTTAACCATAAAACAAGCTTTTAAACACATTTCCAAAAGCTATTTTATTTTCCTTTTTAACTAATGTGACTTACCCATAAAAATCCTATTAGATCTATCATTTTGTGCTCACAAAAATCGAGATCAAATATAGTTTTATTTTTGGTTTTTTTTGAAACAATAATATTGATCCATGTAGCTTTTATTTAGATCTTTTTTTTTGAATAAGTACACACTTTTAGAGTGAGAAAATGGATTCATTTGACATGTTTTAAAATCTTTTTATGGCTAGATCCAAAGCTCTTACGAGATCTTTACGGTATAGGTTTTAAAACATCCCAGGGAGTCAATCCCTAAAAGGCTCCTTCTTCTTCGAGATCTTAGTAATATTGTTTCCATCTTATTTTAAATTAGAGATGAATTCTTTAGAATAAGGTATTTTATGTTTTCATGTTGTAAATGCATGGAAGAAATTAGAAACCATGCATTTGAAGGTAGCCAATAGGTTTTCTAAGATCATTAAACTAGTTTTAGAGTTGTTTACAACACCCATGAAAGGGTGATAAAATTGTCAATTATTTAGCTAAAATTAAAAACATTAAAGCTCATATGTAGATGGAAAAACCAATGAAAATTTCAAGATAAGTATTTTTATTTTATAATTTAGATTAATATTCATGCCAATAAATTCAGGACATCACATTTTCATTAATTCTAAGTTTCAGAATAAGAATGATCTTCCTGATTTAGAAACTTTGTCTTCTTTCACATTGATTCGAGATATGAGATATTCAGGAATCCATTTGAAAAGGCTACATCTCAAGCTTGTTCTATCATAATCATAAGTCTGCTCATAATAGGATTAATTTCAATCCAGTATTTGGAAATCTAATATCATATCTGATTTAAATAAAATCTAAGACTAATTTGTCAAGAGCCATTAAAAGAACTCCAAAGTCAAATTTAATGGAACTTGTAATAAGTGTGGAAAATTTGGACATAAAGTGTTTGATTGAGAGTAAAGATTTTAATCATCTAAGAATGCTAAAAACAACAAGCCTAATAATCATGAGAAAAATTAGAAGTAAAATCAAGCAAATGTGGCTGAAAATTCTTTATTTTAAGTTTCCCTTTCCTTCAAATGGTAATGAATGGATTTTTTAAAGTGGTGAAGGCACATGAAGTGTACTCCTATTATCCTCTCAAATTTTGAAATGTGAAGCCTCACATCTATTTAGGAGATAACTCAATCATTAGATCTAAAGTGCAATGGGAACTATCATTAATGGTGTAATTAGACATGTATCGTATGTTCCTAATTTAAAAATAATCTTTGTCTTTTATCTCATTACAAAATGTGAAAGTTGAAAAAACATGTATATTTATTTTTTTGTCAGATAATGGTATGTAAAAGATAAGTTTAAAAATGTTATTTTGTTTTCGTAGCATTCGGAAAAATGGATTGTATATCTTTGATTTTAAAAATGTCACATTCAGTTTGCTTTTTCTTCCTTTATAGGAATTATATTCAGCTTTGGCATGAAAGACTTGGTCATGTAAATTTCAAAATTTTATGATATTCTAGACTAAATCATTGTTTAGATCACCAAAGATAAAGTCAAAACATGAAACTTGTGAAAGTTACCTATTGGTAAGTAACATGTTAAACCATTTAAACATCATGATCCAAATTATTCTAATTATTAGAACTAAATTCATAGTGATGTGAGAGGTCCAATTGAAGTTCTATCTGTAGTTTTTGTATGTTTCTTTTTCTTTGATGATTTATTCTTTAGAATGACTTGGTCTTATTTTATCAAGAAAAGGCGATGTCTTAACTAAATTTAGGAATTTAAAGCTCTGAGTGGAAAATGTCTCTAATCTTAAATGGAAAAATTATAAATTAGGACTGATAATGGAGGTTTTTATGTCAGAAAAATTTTGACAATTTTATGTGTGTCATGTGGGATACCCTTGAAAAGAGAACTAACCACTCTCTATTCCCTCATCAAAATGAGATGAATTCTTGAGAAAGAAAAAAAATAGGCCATATAGAAATGGCTAGGACTATGAATTTATAAATCTAATGTATAAGAAGGAAATGGGTTTGAAGATATGAAAATGTTTCTAGATGTTAATAGAGTACCTAGGGGATAAATCTCTTTGTCAAATTATTCATGAGGTAAAAAAGAACAAAAACTAGACATTTAAACTTAACAATATTGGTAGATCCTACTACTTTATCTTCATTATAAAATAAAAAAGGAAAAATTGATAGACATTCTCTTGTATTTTTATTCCAAGATATGGTTGTAGACCTAAAGAATTATAGTTTATGATCCATTCAAGCATGACATTGTTGAAAACAAAAATGTTCAAGTCTTAGAGAAAACCTTTTTTGATGTTTCTCATGAACCCTCTCTCGTGTTCTCTGAAAATAATCCTGATAATCCTCCTACTAAAATTATGGAAACAAAAGTTCAAGAGGTTGATTATCCTGATCTAGATATGATGGAGATTGAGGGGGAGTCATCCTAAAATGTCTTGCAACCTAATATTCCTAAATGGGCTAAAAATCTTGTTCAAAACTCTCATCCTGATAATATTAGAAAGCTAACTAGAAGTCAACATTCTTATCATGCCTTAATGACCCTCTATGAGGTAGAACCACAATCCTTTAAAGAAGCATCTCAAATATGATATATGGATTCAAGTTATGAAGGATGAATACAATGATTTAATAAAAAATGACACTTGGGAACTAGTCCCTCCTCCTTTTAAGAGAAGCATTGTATGATCTAGGTGGTTGTTCAAAATCAAATATAACTCTCTAGGAGAGATTTAAAAGTTCAAGGAAAGGTTAGTAGCTCATGGTTTCACTTAGAAACTAGGAATTGACTATGTTGATACTTTTTTCATTGTTGCTAAGATGAGCATTGTTAAGAATTCTTCTTGCATTGGCTGCCCAATATGGTTGGGAGATTCACCAAATGGATGTTAAAAATGATTTTTTAAATGGTGACTTAAAAGAAGAAATCTATATGAGTTAACCTAAATGCTTTGAATTACATGGCAAAGAACTTTATGTATGTAGATTTAAAAAATTCTTTGTATGGTCTTAAGAAATCTCCTAGAGCTTGGTATGCTAAAATTAATAGTTTCTTTCAAGATCTTGGTTTTTCTAATTGTGTTCGATAATGATTTATTTTTAAAGTTGAAAATAATCATATTATCATTATTGTCTTGTATGTTGATGATCTTTTGATTACTAGCAGTGATAGAAATTTAATTGTTAGAATCAAAGAAAGGTTAAAAAATGTTTTGAAATGACTAATTTAGGTTTATTAAATCATTTTCTTGGCATGATTATATTTCAAGATCATAAGTCTATTGTTGCATCTTAATCTCAATATGCTATGAATTTTCTTAGAAGATTTAACATGATTGATTGTAAGCATGTTGCCATTCCTATTGAAGTTGGTGTTAAGTTAGACCCTAAACCAGCTTGTGCTAAATTTGATCCTACTCTATATAGGTAGCTAGTTGGTAGTATAATTTATTTGACTATTACTAGACCTAATATTTCTTATGCAGTAGGAGTAGTTTCAAGATTTATGTAAGAACCTTATGAATATCATTGGAAAATGGCAAAAGGATTTTGAAATATATTAAAGGAATGATCAATTATGGTCTTTTTTATTCTTCTTGTAATGATGTAAAATTATTTGGATATTGTGATTTTGATCATGTTGGTGATATTACAAATAGGAATTCTACTTATGGATATCTTTTCAAGTTGGGTGCAGGTGTCATCACTTGGAGTAGCAAGAAGCAACCAACAATGTTTATCTCTTTCTGAAGAAGAGTATAGAAGTGTTATGGAAGTTTCCAAAGAAGCTATGTGGCTAAAAATACTATTGGATGAGTTACACATGGGTGTCAAAGGGAGTACTACTCTTCTATGTGACATTCGAGCTACATTTCTCTTGCAAAGAATCCAATTCAGCATCAAATGACCAAGCATATTGAAGTTCATATGCACTTCATTAGAGAGAAAGTCTTGAATGGTGATATTGATCTCAAGTTCTATTCAACTGAAGATCAAGTTGTATATATCTTCACAAAACCGTTGTGTTCTATAAATTTTTGCAAATTTCATTCCTTGTTGGGCCTATCATAGTTTCCCTTGAGGGGGATTGTGCATGAAAATGCCACCTCTCAATGGCATGTTGAAAACTTCCAATACTTCCTCCGATTAAGTAATAAGTAAATGTGTCACTATTGTTGCAAATCAGCAAGCACCCCTGGATGTTGATTAGATTTCTAGTTTGATCATCCTAAGCATCCAAAGTGTGATTGCACAACATTGAATCCTTTCCCAAGTGTGGGACTTGTTGATTTGAAGTTGACCAGTCCTCCATGGCAGCTTGTAGCAAATCTCTTTGGCCTAGGATAGATAGTGATTCCCACATTGATATTTTTACATTTGTCTTCTTCATCTGATCAATGATATTGAATGGAGATGAAGTATCCCTTTGCTGTCCCTTGGCTTGCACATTAACTCCTTGCACATGGGTAGTAGTAACTGGTATTTGAGTTGGCTTAGGAGCTGTTTTGGGTAGTCCTTGCATGTTTGGGATTGGATTTTGTTTGCCAATAGTTTGTGGAGTGATAGAAGATTGAGGATTGCTTGGGGCTAATGGCTGTTCTTCACCAAAATTTCTCCTCTTTGACCTTGTGTTGGCTACAACACTTTGGGAAACCATTTGATTCATGCCACAAAATCTTACACTTTCTTAGTTACATTTGTGGTATCATTTGGGTGATTTGGAGTGTTTCTTGATTACCCTCACCCTCCACACCAGTTGTTGTCACCATTAATGCTTGATTCAAGGCACCATTGAAGCACATGGATTGGTTGTGAGGTTCATTACATGGGAAACACCAATCATACTCTTGAGCTATGTTGTTTTGTACTGGCACTAATGCTTTAGAGGCAGATGTAGCATTGGGATTATAAGGCTGAAATGGTCTATTGGCAGGAGGCCTTACTTGATTTAGATTTGCAGCTGGATTGGGTGGTCTTTGGGGTTGATATGGCTGCCTGTTAGGCTAAGCTTGAGGCTAGAAGGGAGGTCTAAAACCTTGGGCTTGCTGCCTCTTGAGTGTAACTAGCTCATTACCTAAATTTTACATAAATTTTTCATGACTTCTTGAAGTTCATTTGAGGCACTAGAAGATGAAGTAGAAGCTTCACTTGAATTCTGATTTCTAGGAGTGGGAATAGGAGCTAAATTAGGTGTTTGATTAGTGTTTGGGCTCTCTAAACTTGGAAATAGTGGCATTGGAGGCCTAGGAGCTAGCTTGCCAGCTTGAATCAAACAATTTTCAGCTCTAATAGCAATGCTATAAGCAATGGGGATAGTTGTGCCTCCCATGGATTGAATTAACATAGAAATATCAGAATTTAAAGCTTTAAGATAGTATAGAAAAGCACCTTCTGTTGTTGGCCTGACTGCCACTGGAATTCTCTCCCAAGTCCTTTGAAATCTGAAATTAAAATTAGTCAGCTGCTCGTTGGGAGCTCTCTTGATGGTTGTCAGTTGTTCCAAAAGGGACAAGTTGTCTCCTTTTCTCCAAACTGCTCATGGAGGGCTATACATAGCTGGTTCCAATTTTGAATAGAACCTAAGGCAAGACTCCTGAACCATTGCAAATCTTTCCCTTTGAATGAAGATGCCAATAGTTTGACAGCAACTTGCATCTCATTGATCTCATGGATTGCACAAATGTTAGCAATATCCTTGACATGATCACCAGGAGTGGTCTGATTCTCTCCAGTAAAGTATGGGATGTTCTTCAATGCTGCAACTAGGATTGGGTTCTGTGCATTGAGAGCAAGTGGGCTGCTGCCAGTGAAATTGACATAGGGGTTGTTTTGTGCCATTCTGATTGGCCTTAGAACCCTGGTTGATTGAATGAAAGGCCTACCAGGTGGAGGAGTGGAAAGAGTTCTGTTTGGTGGAGATGGAGACCTTTGAATCCTCCTCCCTCTTTGCCTTCTTCTTGGAGATAACTGCAGATACTCAAATAGCACCTCTTCTTCTCCAACTCTTGACCTTGTGGTGATTCTTCTCATGAGAGTTTTGAGGCCTGCACTAAAAACCAGTTGATTCTTCTTCCTTGGAGTCGCCAAATGTGTAATTTAGGGCTCTTTTAAGCAAGAATCTTGCAACAAATGCACATCATTTTTGTTGTAATGAAGATGAAGACCTCTAAGGTCCCACAGGGTGTGCCAAAACTATTGTTGCAAATCAGCAGCACCCCTGGATGTTGATCAAATTTCTAGTTTGATCATCCTAAGCATCCAGTGTGATTGCACAACATTGAATCCTTTCCCAAGTGTGGGACTTGTAAAATGGGAAAGGAATCTCAGATTAGAGGCTGGTTCCTCAACTCCTCTGATCAAATATATCACTTGCACAGTTGCAGAGGTTTATATTCCTAATTTCTACTCTAAATTCCAAAGGAGACAAAGATAGAGAATGCAAAAAGAGCTAAAACTAATGCTAATAGGTGATGCACCAAAGGAGTGGTGAGCATTTCTCACTTCTATAGATTGAAACAATTCATAAAATGCAACAAAAACAATGTGCACAAACTGATAACTGTAATGAAGAATCAGAAATTAGTCCAACAACATAAGCAAAGGATGGAAAATTAATCACAGGGCTTGTATTGTTATTTTAACATCAAAATCACTTGCATTACAACACCTGAGAGGTAAAAATAGGTTGCAGTTCTTAGAAAAGGTCTGATATTCCACCAAAATCACTTCAAGGTGAGAAAGGGGACCTGCAATACACAAAAATGTTCCACCCTTTGAAAATGAGCCAAATCGGCACTACGGTGAGGACAAGCCCATGAGAGAGAAACGCAGAAAACGTGGAAGGGGTTCGACCATTGACCAAAACACATTCAAAACAAGCATTAGCATCCTTACAAACCCATGCCCTAACATTTTTAACCATCTTTGGGAGAGAATGTGAGCCATACTTCATTAAAAGCAGTCTTAGTGGTTGAAACGTCATTTATTGTCCATGACCACGTGTCGAGGTGTTTTTCAATTTTCTCTCTCCAAACTCCATAAAAATGCAAAATTTACCCCATAATATTGTAGATAATTTCACCAAATTTCCATTTATATAAAGAACGTTATGGCCATTTGAAATTTTAGGTCAAAACAGGGCCAAATCAGGTCGGCGGGCAAAAATTTGAATTTTTCACCTTTTTGCATTTGGGAAAATTTCCCAAAAATCATTATGCTCCACCTTTCTAGGTGCCACGTGGCATGTTTTTATTAGCCGCGGGCCCATCCTGCTCCATTTTCTTTATTTTTGCCTTTGGAAAATTTTCTAAAATTTCCCCGCCGGGCCGATGAGCTAAGGACACGTGGCATAACCCCATTGGGTGCGGGTTTGCCCCTTCCAATTTTCCTTGCGGGCATTTCCTTGATTTTTTGGTGCCATCTTGACACGTGGCGAAATTCCATTGGCCCGCAATAAGGGGGGTAGGATTTCCTTTTTGAATTTTCCTTTGTTTTTCTCTTTGGAAAATTTTCCAAATTCTCCCCGCTCTCCGCCGGTTCGGGACACGTGGCACAATTTGATTAGCCATGGGCCCTCATAAAAGTTTTTACTTTTGCGCCAACACTTTGTGAAAATTTTCCAATCTCCTCCCGCGCTCCACCGGTGCGGGCTCCGGTGACACGTGGCCTGATTTGATTCGTTGGTGGGCGCAGATGGGCCGAAACACCTCCTTTGAAATTTGGTGAAGCACTTTTTCCAAAACCCAACTTCTCCTCCGCCTCCCAAAACTCCGGCTCCTTAGGACACATGGCACATTTCTATTGGCCGCGGGCTTTCCTTCCAAAATTTCCATGTGCCAACACTTAGCCAAATTTTTCAAATTTCCCACCTGGACACGTGGCATTACCTGATTCGTCGGTGGGCCTGTGGGAAAAATATTTCCTCTTGAAAACTTTTCCAAAACACTTGGTAAAAAACCAAGTTCTCTTCCGACCCCCGCCACCTCCCTGGACACGTGGCGGCATCTCATTGGCTGCGGGCCTTGAAGGGGAAAATTTCCCACAGTGAAGACCTATTTTAGAAGATGGCATGTGGAACACACCAATGATGTAGAGATGTGCATGTCATGCATTGTATATCTTTGGAGGAGCGGATCGAAGCATTTTTGCATGGAGATGAGCTAAGAATAGAATTAACACTTCAGTTAACTGCAAGAGGACTATAGATAGCACACTTGCATGTGTGGCTATGCTTGTAAAATGGTGTGGCTATCAATAGCATGCGGCCTATTTCTGGAATAGATAAGTGGTGAAGGGAAAGTCCCCACCCTATATATATGATGTTAGGTACATAGTAGAGTGTAGTGAGAATGTGAAGAGTGTGTGATGTGTGTGTGTGTGTGTGTGTGAGATATATATATATATGTCTAAATTACTATGTATAGATCCATACATGCATTGGTATAGATTGACAATATTGTAAGGAGATTCTGTATTTATTAATAGATGGAAGATATTGGCTGAATCTAAGTGTCATTTGTGTGTAATTGAGTAGTGCATGTTATTGATTCAATCATGATTATTGTTTAAGCTTGTTCTTTCATAGATCTGAGGGTAGCATGCATTATAGAATGATGGATTAGTTATGAATCTATATGTTTCTTCCTTCATCATGCTAACATCCTACTACAACAACCCTAAAGAGGACTAGTACCTTTGCGTGCTTTGGGTGAGTGCTCAATCAAGGTTGAGTGATGTGCCAGTGTGACTAGGGTGTTATCTGGTAAATTCTAGGCTGCATCATTGGTTCCATTTTCGGGACCTCTTTTTCAGTTGTTTTTAGGATGGTTCACGATGAAGATGTACCGGTTAACTCTAGCAAGTATTGAGGAATGGATACATGATATGGAGGAAGAATATGCATGGTGGTTCAGTAGTGGATTTGAGTTTAACGCACGCACTTGGGTAGAACAGAATCTATATGACAACTTATATGAGAGATTTTTTCGCTATCTTTCCAGTAGAACTATATGAGTGGCTTACTTACCTATGCATCTCAGTGGAATTGGAGGTATCGCGCACTTTTCTGGACATAGGAAGAATTTTAGGCCCTTTATGATGTTGATCGATCTGGACTCATGTTGTGGATACGTGGTTTCGTGGTGTTCTAAATAGTTATATTCTGGAATATTCAATTTTGATGTACTCTTTCTCGAGAGGTAGCTGAATTCCAGTTTTTGTGGTATCCAAGAGGAACATATTTGCAAGGTATTCCACTGGCGATCAAGATCTTGATGGTAACTTTGAACCTAGAAAGTAAACCGATGGCTAACTAAACTTCACCATGTGAGGGTAGGAACAAGTTTGGTTTAAGATGGTAGACCTAGTGGTAGAAAAAGTAGAGAGAGGAAAGGTGGCTTAAGTATAATGAGGCATGCGAGAGGGAGATAGAGAAGCAGTGTTCCATTTGCAAGAAAGTATGGTGTTGAGGAGAGAGATGGCTCGTGAAGGATTTAGCTCACGTAGAAGACGTGGAGCAGAGCATCAAGAACTCCCCCATCTTGGAAAGCATGATAGAGATCCCCCTCGGCCTCACATAGAAGTATGCCAGTAGAGACTACTAGACCAGTAGTGCATGCATCTTAATCCACACAGTGACCTAGCCTTGCGCTTGGTTTTTAGTATCTAGTACGAAAAAGTAACCAACAAGCTAACTTGGGAAGTAGGAGAGAGAAGAGTAAGTTAGGGATCAAGTACATCAATGGCAGGACAAATGACTTCAATGTTATTTGGAGGAACATTCTTAGGTGCATCATCCACATAGAATGTGAGTGCAGAATGTTGGATTCACCTCTGGAAGTGGAACTACCTCACAAGATTGTAGGGGTTTAGTATAGTACTACTTGTCGGAGCACATGGGAGTACATCTACAGGTCCTATTCTAGCTATAGGTGGAGGATCAGGAGGTATAGGTGGTTCTAGTTCCGGTGGATCTGGTGGTTCTAGAGGTAGAGGGAACATAGGGAGGTTTATGGATCAGGTGGTCAAGGTCTGCAACAACCACAAAATATCTATATGGAGATGTCTCTTCATCTCCCGGAATATAGAGGTATAGAGGATGCTTTTCGAACATGTGCATATGTGTGAAATCTTGTGGTGTGCTAAAGGGATCATGGCTCTGAGTGAAAGGCAAGTCAATTCACCACTACATTATAGGGGCATGCACACAAGCTGGTATAGGAAGTTTGACCCTGATCAAACTTGTGTGGATTATGTAGCATTGAGGATGCTTTCTTGAAAGAGTTCCATATCCTGAGTTTGAGTAGAAGAGTATAAGTGTGCTCAAGGATATCAAGCAAGGCACTACTAGAGAGTGTACGTGAGTATGATGCTCATTTTAAGACACTTCTATCTAAGCTATCTTATGATATTCACGCTAGCCAACATGCACAATGGTTCGTTGGAGGATTGATTACACCTTTTAGAAGGGCATTGTCACATAAGACATACATACTGATCCATGTGAAGCACTGGAAGCAACTTTTTACGTGCTTGAGGTAGTTGGGAGCATTGACACTAGCATTAGTCCATTCCTAGAGGCACAGATTGTAGCTATGGAAAAGTAGTTAGAGAAGCTATCAACAAATTCAGCCCATGAAACATGCTCAGGAATTTGGTGTATAGATTGTGAAGTGGAAGGTCACACCAAGGATAGTTTCCCCTCACAGATCTATATGCTCATTATTGTTGGATATGTGAGATTTTCCATTTGAATCATGATGCTAGTCATTGTCCTTTGTTACAATGCATGATAAGGAAGAATGTATCTTGCTTTTTGCAAGATTTGTAGGTCCACGACCCATGATACTGAGGATTTTCGGTTGATTGGTCAGATCCAGGATGCTATAGACATTGGGGTATGACAGATAAGTATAATAGATAATTCTAAGGGTAAGAATGAGCACCAGGATTGGGATCATAATCAAATGTGCTATGATAGGAATGAGGGCATTTTGAAGGAGGTCATGGAAGGGGACGTGGATATCATGGTGGATATGGAGGATGAGGCCATGGTGGAGGAAGAGGTGAGTTCCCTCGTGGAACATGTTATACGTGTGGATCTCCTGACCACTATAGGTGTGAATGTCCTAGAATATTACATGTTTTTTATGGAAAGAACCATAGCTATGAAGAGTTCCCAGACTTATATGAGCATCTGAGTAAGCAACATAAGCAAGAAAAAAAGGTGCGGGATGGTTAGAATCCTAGTGCGTAGTAGAAGATTAGTGGATGCCCAAGATAGTAGAAGGACCTGAGGCATTAACAAGTGAAGATTACTACATGTGCTGAAGTGGTGCATGTGAGAGAGGCATTGCACCAGAAGCCTACGATCACCAAGGAGGAGGTTTTGCATGCAAGGTACCTAGATCCTGCTCATCAGAAGGAAGTTTACCAGGATACCATGGAAGTGCTAAGGAATCTTCAGGGTGAGATACAATACCTAAAGGAGTAGAAGAAAGCATCAGAGATAGTCAAACGATATCGATGATCTGTGAGAAGTGTGCAAAATGTTGCGCCAGGAGAACATTATTCCACTATTAGGAAGTTGGTTAAAAGGGAACACTCCATGCGTAAGTCTTGAGACCGGATGATAGATTCTACATGTAAATCTTCCCCCTGATAGCATTGACTATGACAAAGAAATTACTCTGAATGTTGTTGTGGATGGGTGGTTGTTGAGCAACATATTGATTGATATACAGTGTGGAAGTAAATGTGCTTACATTAGATGCATGGGTACAAATGGGGAGGCCTCCATTGCAGCCATCATCTAATGTGTTATTTATGGAAAACCAGACTAAGGCCACTCCCATAGGAGTTTTGAAAGATGCATCTATAACTATACAAGGGGCCAAGTTCACTGGGGATTTTGAGGTATTAGCACTTGTAGAAGTAGACAATTTTCAGCCCTACTTGGATGCCCTTGGTGTTATGTGAATAATGTTGACTTGAGATTCAATAAGGGGTATATCAGCTTTGAAAACAAGGAGGAAAGGGTTGTGATACCTTTGACAGATGGGAAGTCTACACCATATGTTGAGCCTCTAAGTGAGGAGGACTTAAACAGAGTTTATGTACGCTGTTATTTAGGACCCAGAGGTCAATGAGCCATCAAAAGAAGGCATCCTATAGTGGGAGGATTCTCATTCTATTAGTGATACTATGAGTATTGCTTGTGACAATTGGGCTCATGGTACATATGAATTAGTAGGACGTGAGGTGAAAAGCGTGGTTGTGTAAGAATGGACTTCATTCGATTCGATGGATAGTAGCAACAATACCTTGGTATACTGGGTAGAAGATCTTCCTACATTTTTGAAGGCCATGGAAACACAATGGATAGATCAAATTAAGAGAAGAGATATGTTAGTATATACACTGCGTGGGACAAGTACAGTGCATTGGTGGGTAGTCCACAGAGATAATCTTATAAACTGGGAAGAGATTGGAGTTGCTTTGTCTACTAGGTTTATAAGGAACAATGCACCTATATAAATTTACACTTATCATGGTGATCAACATATTCAACATCACATTCAATAGTGTGAGAGACTCTAGACAATAGCAGGACAGGAAGCATTACCACCTTCACTCTGGGTGCATAGATTTATTCTACACTACAAGGATGCACATGTTCCTAGTATGTATATGTAGAACTACATAGAGAGAATGGAAACTGGAAAGGTTTGACTATAGGAATGATCCAGACCTTTGACTACTTCTTGACTAAACCTCCTGTAGAAGAGGCATTAAAATTTTCAAGCACTTAACTATGGGAGATAGTGCAAAAGCAGAAGAGCATATTTAGGAATTATTTGGTGAGGTAGAGTTTGGAGCATGTTTTGAAAAGGAAGAAGAAATGGACTCCATACTACTTGAATGCGCTTGCCTTGAGAAAGAGAAAGGAAAGATGGTTTACATCGTGGATGATGAGGAAGTTGAGAACCTAGATATTGAACATTCACAAGGGGTGTGTGAGGTCTTGGATAGTGTAGACAAGGATACGCATGCCTATCATGAACCCATGAAGACAAAGAAGGTGAATATAGGTTCGGAGGTTGAGCCTAAGGAGGCCATAATTGGAGACTATTGGTCAAACTCGGAGGTAGCAAAGATCATCGAGTTACTCAGGGATTATCAGGACTTATTCCCTCGAGGGTATCATGAACTTAAAGGCATGCATGAATCACTTGGGGAAATGAAGATAAAACTTAAGGATGGTGCATGGCCAATTAGAAAGAGACCTTATAGAATGAATCCTAATTTATGTGAAAAGGTAAAAGAAGAAATTGATAAAATGTTGAAATGGAATTATCAAGCCCCTTGATGAGTCAGAATGGGTTAGCCCAATGGTGATCAGTATCAAGAAGGATGGATGAATTAGATATGTGTGGACTATAGGGAGCTAAATGTTACATGCATCATAGATCCATTCCCTATGCCATTCACTGAGGAAATACTAGGAGTTACAGGGCATGAAATATATTCCTTCACAGATGGGTTTTCCAGGTATCATCAGGTTAGGATTTCTCAGAGGATCAAGAAAAGACAACATTTACTACTAAATGGGGTAGTTTTTCCTATATTGTGATGCCTTTTGGATTGAAAAATGTCCTGTTGTATTCTTGCGCATAGTTGTTTAGGCATTCAAAGATTTTATTCACAACTTCTTACAAGTCTACCTAGATGATTGGATAATATATGGGCTTGTGAAAGATCATTGTGACAATTTGTGCTTAATGTTTGAATGATGTAGACAATTGAGTATCTCTTTAAACATCAAGAAGTGCATATTTTCTATGCCATTTGGGATATTGTTAGGACATATAATCTGCAAGGAAGGTTTGTTAGTTGATCCAACCAAGGTTGTAGTCATTTTAGGCCTGGAAGTGCCTACCAGTCAAAGTGAGGTGCATGGATTTTTAGGTCATACAAGATATTATAGAAAATTCATCAAAGGGTATGCCAAAATTGTTGCACCCTTGGAAGAGTTACTGAAGGGGAAAGGTACATTTTATTGGGGAGAACCACAAGATGCACGCGTTTGAGATATTAAAAGAGAAACTTACTACCGCGCCCATTCTGTGCTTTCCCTCATGGGATAAACCATTTCATGTGCATGTGGATGCTTCTGGCATGGCCATTGGTGTTGTGTTAGCTCAACTTGGTGAAGGTATTGTAGATCATCCAATCTTTTTGAGAAAGTAGAAAATTGACTCTGTTGAATGGAATTATACAACTACAGAGTGCGTGAAGCTTTGTCAATGATCTATGCATTACACAAGTTTTGATAGTACTTATTAGCAACACCATTTGTGTTTTATACAAATCACATGGCATTGAAGTACTTGGTAAACAAGCCCATCTTATAGGGTGCATATGCAGATGGGTGCTCCTATTTCAAGAGTTTGACTTCACATTTGTGGTGAAGCTAGGGAAAAGTAATTTTGGACCAGACCATTTATCTAGAATCAATTCAAGAGAGGATGCAGACAATTGAAGAAATAATGTCAGATGCACATAGTTATATAGGTTACAACGCATGCCCATGGAATTAGAAGACATTGTTGTCTTTCTACGAACAAGTATGGCACTAGAAGGAATGAAAGCATTAGAAAATAAACAACTTGTTATACATGTGGCACCATTTATGTTAATCAGTGGTGACCTTTACAAGCTAGGTAGAGATGAAGTATTACATTGTTGTGTATTAGAGCATGAGTGTAAGGATATCATGGAAGAAGCTCATGGTGGTATTGCAGGAGGCCATTATGCAGGTGATGACTTGCCTGAAAGATCCTAATTGTTGGATTATGGTGGGAGACATTATATAAAGGACTATAAAGAATATTGTAAGGCATGTGATCATTGTCAGCGCCTAGGAAAACCAGGGAAAAGAGATGAGATGCCTTTGAGACTGATTACTAGTGCCGAACCATTTGAGAAATGGGCCATTGACTTTGTAGGACCTATTTCACTAGCCACACGCAGGAATAGATCACGCTATATCATTACTTGCATAGATTATCTCACATGGTGGGTAGAAGCAACACCTACTAAAGGACTATGCATGCAATAGCTACAACAGCTAGGTTTCTATGGAGAATGTTCTTACATGATATGGATGTCCTTTAAGCTTGACAAGTGATAGAGGTACACACTTTTTGAATGAGACAATCAAGATCTATTAGATGAGTTTATGGTTGCACACCATAAAACTACACCCTACCATCCTTAGGAAAATGGAACTGTTGAGGCTTTCAACAAGATTTTGAGCTAGAATTTGACAAAAAAATTGTGATGTTGGAAGAAAGGATTGGGATGAAAAGTGTCAGTTGTTCTTTGGGCATATAGAAAAACTTACAAGAGATTGAACAAAGCCACACCATTTTAGTTGGTGTTTGGCGAAAATATTTTCTCCTATAGAATTTATGTTACCTTTCTTTTACGCATTACGCGTCTTTTGGAGGTCTAGCTGATGAACATGATTTAGAAGAGCGTATCGAAAAGATGATTCAACTGGATGAGTGACGAGCCATAGCATGATGGAGTTAGAAGTAGGAAAAGGCTAGGCAGAAGGCATGGCATGATAGAAACATAAGGGATAAGAAGTTTGAGATTGGACAAATGGTACTTCTTTATGACTCAAAGTTCTTGCGCCATCGGAAAGCTCAAAGTACATTGGTTGGGACCATATGTCATCACTTATATCTTGAATTAGGTGCTTTCTAGTTAGAAGCACTTGATGGAACATGCTACTACCCAAAGTTACTTTAATGGGAGAGTAGCTGAAAGCCCTACTATAAATAAGTCTTCTTGGTGTTTGTAATAAATAAGCAATATTGCCATTTAGATTAGGTTTTCTTAATGTATTTCCTTCATTATCGCTATGCTTTGTCAATTTAGTTGTTGTTTTTGTGTAATAAGTGCACTTGCATGCACATGAAGCTAATTACTATGTGAAGAATGTTATGTGTAGAGGACTACACATACCTTTTAGTGTGGGGTGGTTGTAGTTATCCAAGTAAAAGACTATGGGAATTGAAAGGTGAAAGGAATAAGTTGCTATGGGTGTGCTTTAAGTCAAAAGAAGATTGCTTCTCAAAAGTGACCAAGGATGGAGATGAATGAAAGAACAATATAACATGAGGTAAGTGGAGGCCATGATAGCTACCAGGAGAAGGTACAATGATGAGGTACTTGGGTGCAAGAGCACATGCTTGAAGAGAAGTTTGTGACCAGAGGGTAGGAAGGCAGCTAGAAGGTTATAGCTGGGGATGCGAAGATGTACCATGGGAATGAAAAGATTTGGTCAATGAATGAGGGATATTTGGTAGGTGAAGGAGAAATAAATGCATCAAAATTTGAAAAAAATTATATAAGGATGGGATGCGGATTCATTTTTACCATTGTGACTAAGAGTATTTGAAGAAAGAGCAAGTGTGAAGAGCCGAGTGATCGAGTTAAGGTGTGAAGGGTGTGAAACCAAGCGTGACAACTAGATTTGTGTGAAGAAGCTTGTGTCCCTAGTGGTGAAGGGTTTGAGTGAAGCAGGGAGACAAAAAGGAGTTAGGTTATGAATTTTCCACCTAGGGCATGATTAAATCAAGCTAGGGTTTGATTTGCAAAGTTGTAGAGTTAAAGAGGAGACATTTGCAAGGTAAAAATGGCACCTAAGAAGGCATCTACAGCAGCAGTAAAAGGAAAGAAGAAGGTGGTCATCGAGGAGGAAGAGATATGAAAGCCATTTTTAGAAACAAATATCCAGAAGGAGTCATCGTCTGGCCAGGAATGGGATTCACCCATTAGAAAGAGAAAAGTAAGTGAATACAATCACAGGACTTTAGAGAACAAGAAGGAGCTCGATTCCTTTCTCACTGCTAGGATGAACAAGCACAACGGATGACATGCTAGTTTATGATGATGCAGTGAGAAGCTTCTCAAGAGAATTGGGGTCTACCAATTATATGAGCTTCCATATTTGGGAAGTATGAGCCCTTGTATCAGTGGCTCATGAGCAAGGTGCATGAGGACTTCTTCTACTTTGCAGGACGCAGAGTTAGAATCTCATCTATGCTTATCTCATCAGTTATAGGTTTAAAGGCCACAAGAGAGGACATAAAAGGTGATCTCGTAGATAAAGCCATGATTTTAAAGACCAGACAAGATTTGGGGTACCTGAAGGGTCTACGTGGAATGGACATAGACAAATTGAAGAATTGTCCAGTTGTGCAAGCAACACACCTTGTTACCAAGTTGAATGATCAAGAGTGGTGGTCACAGGTAAATACTATGTGGTTACATGTGGTGCGTAAGATGTCAGAAGGGACAATCTACAACATTGTAGGCTATATTGTAGAGAAAATAGTTGAAGAAGTGCGCATGGGGGAAGATCAGCTTTGGGGCTGTTCTACTATCACTAGTATTCATGGAGATTGGAGTACTAGACGGACCAAAGGAAAAAGTATGGGAATACCCCATGGAGAACAAGTCACCAGCTGAAAGATTCAACAAGTATCTATGTAAAGGGGCCATGACAGATGACGTAAAGAAAAGGGTGGAGAAATGGTATGACAGCTCCATGTGACATTTGGAGAAGAGTGGTGCATCCCAAAGGACCTACCAACAGTGGTAGGGAAACAAGTTCAGTTTTTTATATATCAGAATTTTTGCATCATGCACTTCCCAATGAAAGATGGAGTCTGGAGCCCTTGGTGTAAATTTCCTTACACATTCACTGCAAGGTATTTCTAAGCATCTATTCATAGATTTACAAACACACATCGACTGGTCTTCAATGTAGATAAGGTAGAATATGATTACCATACGTTGAGGAAGAAGTATGTGTATCCTGGAAGAAGTGCTTATACAGAGAGAGGATCATTTTGGAGGTGCTGAATATTAAGCCAATAAGTCTATAGCAGATGTGGGGGCAGCATTGGTGTATCTCCAATTGAAGCCAAAGATGGAGAATAACAAATATGTGGAAGGTGAGTTTGCACTTCAGCACCACCAAAGGGAAAGCATACAATGGAGAACATCCCAAGCACCTAAGCCCATAGAGCCAATTGAAGTGGAGGATGAGGAGGAGGAGGAGTAGTGCAAAGATAGTGGTGGTTTAGAGCATAGAGGTAGGAGACATCCTATAAATAAGGGTGAAGTTGAGCATGCCATTACACCACCTTAACCACAAGAGGGGGATGATGAGGACTTGAATGCAGTCAAGGGGAGCACAAGGTTTAAGAGGGTGTTTAGGAGAACAAGGACCCAAGGTGCTACTCCAACCATTGTGAAAAATCACCCAGACTCTCCCCACAAAAGGAGGTAACCATGTAAAGAGGAGGAAACTAAAGTTAAATGAGGAGGTGGAAGAGTTAGAGGAAAGCATGCCTAAATCTCCTACACTTCCAGAGAACACAGAAGAACAGGTGAGGAATCAAAGGAAAAAGAAGAGGATGAGAAAAGACTATGAGAAGAGACAGCTGCAAAGAATGTTCAGGACATGGAGACACAAGTTCCAAATTTGGAAGCTAAAGTTCCTAAGCAGTAATGGTCTAGAAGAACAAGTGGAGAGCACATTCCACCAGCCATGGGGTATGCAGAGGATGCAAGAAAAATTTTCCATGCCCACTTCAAAGCACGATAGCACAGAAGGATTTATTCGGTTGGGAGCTAATGGATGAGGATATGGTGACTATGTGCACACTCGAAAGCAACTATCATGGTCAATGCACACCCACATGGATGAGCCTAACTTTGATGTGTGTGAAGAGTCATGTGTTTCAAGATGACTAAAGAAGGCACCCCAAGCTAGACACATGACAGTAAAGCCTACTGTCATGTCAGATGAGTAGGTCAGCAATGCATTGGTGAAGGTTTCTGCTGAGGTGGCTAGAAGAAACATGGACAAAGCTTGCCATGATCAGAGCACTACGTGAGGAGCTGAAGACAAAGGATGCAGAGATAGCGCACATAACGTAGAGAGAGGACTTTCGTAGAAGAAGAACAAAGTATTTATCAGCATCGCAGAGGAGATTGGGGATAATGTCATTAAAGCAAGGCCACACTTGGAGGCCAAGGTACCATAGACGTTTCCTTCAATGATACACTATGTGGGAAAGTTGGTGGACTTGGTACTTGAAGATGAACTCTCCACACATCATGCAAGCCGTAAAGCTCAAAGAAAGATGTCGAACGAGAGAAAGCATCAGTGATGTGAAAGATTACATCTTATGAAGGGTTGTTGCAAGGCATTATAGGAAGTATTGAAGAAAGTAGACCAAAGCTTTAAACATATGCATAGCTCAGAGGCGATTATCAACATAAAGACCCTAGAAGAGAACAATGAGGTCTAGAAAGTGATGAAGGATGAGACATTGGGCCATGTAGAAATATTTTCAATGGTTAAATGAAGCGCGAGGCCCCCGGCAAGTACACAAGAGCCACACAAGACTCAGATGGAAGAGCTTGGGAAGCTAATTATGTAGAAGATGGATCTTTTAGAAGGAAGAATGACATCAATGTCCAAGTGTTGTGTTAGTTCTATAGAATGAGAAAGGAGAGATTGCATGAGGGATGAGTTGGAATCCATTGTTGTGGACATCCCAGAAAAAGTAGAGCAAGCACTCACTGAATGGTAAGTTTTAGAGGCCGAAATAAAAGAGGAGTATCAGAGTTGATACTTCAAACTGATACAAAGGAGGCTGCCTCATAACCTCATAGAAATTCTTTATTTATCTACATTCTTTCATTCTTATTCTTTCCATTCTTCTATTCTTTACTTCAATTTTTGGAGATACCCATTGTCGGGATGACAATGAGATTAGTGTGGGGTAATGTTGATCAAAGAATACTTTTCAAAGATCACACAAGGAGTCTGCATGGATAGAAGGCCAGGATCAAAGGCATGGAAGGAAAGGAAGGACCACGCGCATGGAAAGCAAGTTCAACTTTCAGGACTTAGTCGATTTTGAGCATGAAGACCTATTTATAAGGATGGCATGTGGAACACACCAACGATGTAGAGATGTGCGTGCCATGCATTGTATATCTTTGGAGGAATGTATCGAACTGTTTTTCATGGAGACGAGATGAGAATAGAATTAACACTTCAGTTAACTGCAAGAGGACTATAGATAGCACACTTGCATGTGTGGCTATTCTTGTAAACAGCATGTGGCTATCAATAGCATGTGGCCTATTTCTAGAATAGATAAGTGTGAAGGGCAAGTCCCCACCCTATATGTGTGTATGAATGGAAGAGTGCAATGAGTGTGTGTGTGTAATAGAGAATATACGCATATGTCTGAATTATTGTATCAGATCCATACACGCATTGGTATAGATTGATGATATTGTAAGGAGCTTCGTATTTAATAAAGATGGAAGATATTGGTTGAATCTAAGTTTAATTCTGTGTGTAATTGAGTAGTGCATGTTATTTATTCAATCATGATTACTATTTAAGCTTATTCTTTCATAGATTTGAGGGTAGCATGCATTATAAAATGATGGATTAGTTATGAATCTATATTTTCTTCCTTCATCATGATAACATCCTCGCTATAACAACCCTAAAGAGGGCCTAGTACCTTTGTGTGCTTCGGTGAGTGTTCAATCAAGGCAGTGGAGTGATGTGCTAACGCGACTAGGGTGTTATCTAGTAAATTCTAGGCTGCATCACATTGATTTGGGTGATCCCTCTTGGGATTGGTTGTTTACAATGTATACATGTTGTATAGACTAACTTAAAGATTGGGATCTTATTATAAGATATAGTTGATGATCATTGTATGATCTGATCAAGAAAATAGCTTTGCAGACATTGTAAAAGACTACAAACTGGAAGTGGAAGTGTTGGGTTAAACTTGTGTGAATTCTTAATAAAGACAATGCTTTACTAGTGGATTTTTTTCCTTCAAGTTTCTCCACTTAAATATGGTGTCATTTGTCTTTGTTCTTGTTTTTACTTTCTTTCAGCTCTTGCTCATTATGCTATGTTATTCACTATCTCTTTCAAGCTATCTCTGTGTCTAAATTGATTGCATATCATAATCTATAATCTTCGGCTTTAATGGTGGATCTATGATATGTGGATTACATTTCCCCTACTAAATCTAACAAGCATTGCTTGTAGTACCTATTTTTGGACCTTTTACCGTGAATCGAGGTCATGGACCCTATCCTAAGTACCTACACCTATACTAATGAACTTTTTCCTTGTATCTACTCTCCATCATGTGCCCGCAGAGGATAAGGAGGGATAGCCATGTTTCCCAGCCCCAACATGTACTTGTGCTGCTCCCAAATAGGTCCGTAAAGTGGCCACCTATTCCTCGTAATGTAGTAACTTGGGCTCTGCAATGCCACAACATGTCCCCCGTTGCTATCATGTGTCTTTGTTACTTAGTTTTTCCGTATGGTAGCTACATGTGCCTATAATGTAGTGACTGGGCCCGTAATGGCATCACTTACCCTCAGTAACTTGTCTCTCTCACTAATGATTGTGGTAAAATTAGTTAGTTTGTTCCCTGGTTAAGTACTACTTGTAACCATGTTTCCCACCACTAACTATAACCTATTATGCACCTAACAACATCTATCATAACATCAGCCTACCGCTCCTCCACCCCTCTTTGGATCTTTCGGTTATCGAAGAGGTAATGGAATCTCCACATCCTCTTGGCAATACTATGGGAATGTTGGGGAACACTGTTGTAGGCCAAACTATCATTTGACCCGATCTACAAGTATACACTTATGTTCCCCAACCATGCGCACTTGAATCCATCTAAGAAGTTGTAAACCCTCCATCTCCTCCTCCATACCTGTGAACTCTAGATACGTGAGGTATGGACTCCATAAAATCTCTCTGGGTGACTGGATATCCAATACCCTTTGGTTATATGTTGTATCCCTAGTCACCCCATCCACCCTGCCTACTCTCCAATCTGTAGCCACCACCTATATCTTTCCATGTGTACACCCATCTCCCACCCCTTCCATGGTAGACCAAGTGGATGAAGGCACACAATCGATCATATGCCCAACAAAGGTAAGAGAGATAGCTACAAGAGACCATAGGATCGTATCCTCTTATATGCCTACAACTCCATGTATAACTACACCAAGTATGCTAGTGCCCATGTAAAATAAATGGTCAAACACCATATCCTCTAGGACTCCCATCAAATCCTATGGAAACCTCCCACCCTCTAATGCTCTGAAAGGGAAAAAATAGACACCAACCATCATCAACATTGTTATTCAAGTCTCCCGAGGGTGCACCACATACATCTCACCATAACTAATGCTCACACTATGGTACAACAACTTTTCCATAACTGGTCCAAACACCATAGCCATATGATCCACCGCATATGAAGACAAGACCTGATATAATGGCTCCCTAAAAATCGACATCCATAGAATTTTGTAGACGTACCCTGTAATGTGACGGTCGTCTCTCTCATTGGCAAATGAAATGTGTTGGTATCCAGATCCCATCTTTTGATGAGGGCTACCATCATGTAGTGATCTTGGGCAATCCTCTTATATCTCCTCACCACACCCAACTCCACTGACTACCCACATGTGCCGCAATCCTCCTCCGAAATCAGTAGGTCTCATTTGTACTAACAAGGGTGGTAGTTAATCCCTCGTCATCATCTTTTGCCTCTCCTACATCACCAACATTCACATACATCAATCATTTACCATTTTGACTTAGCCTATTTTCTATCTTTCCTTACCTAGACCATACACCTTTACCTACCCTACCTCCCAAAATCATATTCTCCCCACTATTTCACCTATTTTATCTATTTAACCTACCCTTCCCCATCCCTCCCAAACTCATCCTATTGCATCTTCATTCACCTACAACCCCCTCAATGTTCTTTACGACACATTACCTAGCCTACATCTAGCTTTGACACCCCATCTAACTTAAACATACCTTCACCATTCCCAAACACCATTTTCTTAAAAACCCACTCATTCCTCGCATAGTTGGCATCGGTCACCCTACCAATGTTGGTCCCCTTCCATGACGCAGGCGGTTAGTTTACCAATGTCGCCGACAACCAACCGATGTCGGTTCCGATTCGTCTCCAAAGTCGAACCCCACGTCCCCCAATGAAAAATAAAATAAAAATATGCCTATTCTACCCACCCAAACTCACCCACATTTCCCCAAGTTAATTTTAACCCCTAATTAAACTAATAAAACCCTCCCACAACCCAATTTAACCCCCATTCCAATCAAAATTCAAAAACAAAATTTTCATTTTTCTTAGCCTATTCTTCAAACAAAAACCAAGATTTAAGCTTGAATCCTACCTCTACTCGTCGGCGCCTCCATGTTGGGACCTCTGGAGCCTACACTATGGAGAACCCCTACTCCTTCTCCTACCTCTACCATGTCAAATGACTCTCCAAGCTCTCAACCAATCACAATCACTTAGGTGGATGCAAGTGGGCCCTTGAACTCACTCCTCCAACCACTAATCTCTCACCAAATCACCCCACTGGCCTTCTTTTTCATCTTTCTCCTAAATATTCTCTCCACCTATCATTTTCCAAATTACCAAATGCTCAAATGAGAAATTTTGGGGAGGGATTTTAGTTTTAACTCTTCATTTTGGTGACCAAAGTCGGTATGGTTATGCCCTAAATGACCAAGATCGGCCACACCACCGATATCGGTTTTTCGAACCGGCATCGGTCACCCTATCAAAAACCCAACCAACCTCATTTGACCTAATTTTTGTTATAGGGTGCCTTTTTTCTTGTTGCCACATCTCTACATACTCACCTACCAGCCTCACCACCTCACCAACTCCCTAAGGATACTTAGGGTCATGTTTGCATCACCTATATACCCTCGCCAAACCGACCTGTGTATTAGAAAATCGAACTCACTTACTTTCTCTATCATGCAATAATGCTACCCATGTTGTTTCTCCTACCGACCTTGCCTTGCCTTATTTTTTGAATTTTATCTCAACCAAACCAAATCTTTTGGTGTCCTGGAATACACCTACACCATTTCCTATACCTAGACCCATTATGTTTCTAGGATCACATCCTATACCTTGGATACCTAGACCACATCACCCTTGTTTGGATAAACTATCAACCTTTGACAATGTATATTTTGTGTGCTCTTCAATATTGTGCCTTGTTGCATTCTAAGCATGTACATGTGCATTTGAATGTTCCCACCTTCCGATGACCCCATTACCAATACCTACACCTACACCTCCACCTTACCCCATTTTTCATCACCTATCACCTTATCAAACCCATCACCAATTTTTCCTTCCACTACATCAGTTCTTGGTTTGAGGGGGATCACCTCCACCCTTATCTGGGCAACCTACTTCTTGTTTTTGTCATCGTCGCTTATTAGTACAAGCTACACGACAAAAAGGGGAAAATGTAGACACCAAAATTTGGGTCGCAACCCTCTAAGCCCCTTTCAATTAACACACCCCCTTACCATGACCCCTTTCACACATTTTTTATTAATCTAATTATCAATATTAGGTTAATTACCACCTCACCCCTCCACCTCACCTTGGACCCATTCCAAGGGCATTTAACTAACTGAGACTAGGTCATCACTCCTAGCATTGAGTCATCACTTCACTTAACTAACTAAGACTTCTTCTAAACCTAAATTTTATTGTCAACTCCCTCTTCCATTGATTTCCGCGTGTTTAAGTGTGAACCAAGACTCGTTGTCTACTCAAAATTCCCTACTCTTAAAGAAAGTGAACTTTCAAAATTTTGAGTTTTAGTGTCTTCTCTGTTGTGCTGAAATTGTTAAAAGTCGTGAAATTGAGAAAAGTCTGCATTTTGGGTCTTTTTGTGTGTTTTTCGGGCCTGTCGGACAATTTTGTCCCAACTGTCCCAAGTTCAAAAGTGCGTTCTGTTCCCCGATCGGCCGAAATCCCCGAAGTTGTTCCATTTTCGGGCCCGTCGGAACTTTTCATCCCAAATGTCCCAAAGTTAATCGGGCAAGTTGTTCCATTTTCGGCCGATTCGCCCGAACCGCGTACTTCACACATTTTCGTCCCAAATGTCCCAAACTTTTCCGGACCCATTGGAACCTTTTCGGCTGATTCGCCTGAATCGCACACTTCACGCACTCATGTCCCGCGTGTCCCAAAAGGCATTTGTGCGTCTTTTCCCCGCTTCGCCCAAATCGGCCGAGCCGCGTGTTTCGCGCATTCGCATCTCACATGTCCCTAATGAACCAAGTGTCATTCATGCTAGTTTTTTTGTTCTACCCCGAATATCCTGCTTATTTAAATTGGTGGGTATATATTAAATGCGCATTCATGGCCTTTCTCTCTCCTAAACGGCTATATAACGGGTATTCCCCCTTTGCATTTTTCACATTGTCTCCATGTTATCTTTGCTCGAACCCTTGCAACCTAATTCCCCGCTCGTATCCCTTTTCTCGTAATTCCTTCCTGAGTTTAGGTTGCAGCTTTCTGCTGCTATCAATATGAAGATCAAGTTCCAGGACAGGGAACAAATTTTGCCGCTAGAATCTGTCTGTTCCCAATATTGGAGATAGCGAAGCTCGGCATCTTGACTTTGGCGATTTCGGGTGAGGGTGGCAGATGTAAACCCTACACCAATGGCACAAATGATTCACGACAGCGGTTTATCTTTTTCTGGAGGTTTCCCGATCTCGGTATAGTGCGCTGATACTGTGCTTTCATGCGGAGCTCACTTCGACCCTGTTTCCAGTGAATTAACCAATATACACGGGGAACTCATCGCCAAGCTGGACGCTGCCGCCATTAGCACCGCACTGAGAATCCCAGAGATGGATAATGCCATAGTCGTTTCGGGATCAAGCACAGGCTCTGTTCAATCAAGACAGCGACAAATACAAGGCACGGGTGGCGAAGTCCTGGCTGAAGAACCCTAAGAAAGGAGCCTCTCGCCTGTCCAAAACCCTTTTCCGGGTAGATTTTAATGAAGAATTGTCTGACTTTATAATTCTACTGGCTCGGGTTATGGGTTTGCCCTCTACCAACGAATTTCACACGGATGTGCCCGCATCATCGCATGGTGTGCGAGGAATGCAAAATATTAACCGGGTAGAAATCATCAAAGCATGAATTTGGCAGAAAGCAAACTATCCAATGTACAAAGAAACGAAGAAATTCTACATGAATTCTTATCTCGATGTATACCCTAGAAAAGCGCCACGGCAATGGTTTCGCTTTTCTTACATTGACGCTCACAAAGATGATCCAGTATATGCTTATTGCCCGCAGTTCACCCTGGAGACCAGCAATCGTAATTTCAGAAGGGTCAATGACGCTTTCACCATGTATGTGGTTAGGCTGCTTGAAGGTGATACCGCTGAGAAGGTTTTCAGATGAAGCCATGAACCTGATATCATACTACGGTGCTTACTTCATCCAATTCAGGAAATTTTCTTATATCAGGCTTGCTGGCTATGAGAGCACCCCTCTGAGGCTTCCCATGTTCTGCAATGATAAGATGGCTTTGATCGAAGTATGCGAGCAATTAGACAAATTGCACGTAACTCGTAGAGACAAGAAGATTTCTGGTTTGCACTTTCCCAATTTCTTTGGGAAATTACACTAGAGAAGCCCTGACGCACGTAACATAGAGAGAGCCCGGTTCCTATCATCGTTTCATTTCTTCAAGCCAAGAACCTACTTTGACTTGAAGAAGTTCATTGAACGGAACATCAAGATAATCTACCATCATAGGGCAGATACAGAAGACTACTGGGCTGACTGTGCAGATGATTTTGAGGCCAGGAGAAGGCATTGTGGCAGGTTCTCCCTGCAATTGATCCAAGAACTTGGTTTGTACCAAGTTCCCGAAGGACTCCAGGATGACAATTCTGATCTATACTCATATGAGTATGACAATGTGATTAAGCACACCCCCTTGGAGGACTTGGATTGGAATAGGAAAGAAAAAGATGATCTGGCTGAGATCCTTGCTCCAGTCTTAGTCAGGACTAAGGTCTGGTTTGACAGAAAGTTCGAGAGCTCAGAAGGCACTCAGGAGAATCCTCTTCCAAGGATGTTTCAACACCAAGAGAGAGGCATCGGTTCCCAGGTCAGAAACACCAGTGCAAACCCCACCTGCCTCATCAATACAAGGACCTGCAGCTTCCACTCCTTCTTCATCCACTCAAGTGTACCAGAAGAAACTCAAGGAGGTTAAGAAGGAGCCTATGGAAAGTGATCCTCAAAGAAAGCAGGTAGAAGTGCCTATGGGACCGGAGAACATCATTGTTCTCAGTGAAAGCGAAGAAAGTGAAGTGCCAGCCCCTGCGGATGCTCCTGAAGGTCCAGCAGATAAAGATAAGGAAGTCCAGAGCACTGAACTTCCAAGTGCTGTCGATTCTTCAAGCCAGAATTGTTTCAGCGCCCTTCTCATGTCTCAACTTGAGACCACAGCTGCGCAGACCTTGAGTGTCATGAGCTCTCTGTCTCTCGGCCCTCTTGCCCCTCCTGCTGATTCCTCTTCCTCTTTTGCGTGGGTGCAACCTTTGGTTGACAATAGGAAGAGAAAATTTTCCTCTCGGAGTTCAGGGTCAAATTTTGATGCTGTCGCAGCCTTGTTAGGCACCTTTCCTTCTTGTGCAAAGAAAGCCGTAACTACCTCCAGAATAGTGTCTGATGCTCAAGGTCAGCAATTCCTGGAGATTGCTAAGCCTACAGTGGACAAGTCAGAGCAAGACTTGCAGGCATCTGACTTAGAGCTCTCGAGGATTCCAATGGGAGAGTCTACCCCTGAGGGTGAGATTCACAACCTCAAAGAAACAGTCACAAGAGTCATTGGGAGGGTAGAAAAAGGGCAGCAAACTATTGAACAGTTGGAAGAACAGGCCCAAATTCTCACAGGTTTCATCAAGTCTCTTTTGTCTAAGGACAAAGTTTTAGACCCTACTCCATTGACCACTCTTCCACCACCTGTAATTTTGAGCCAAGATGAAGTACAAAGTATCAAAGACATGCACAAGTATTCTATCTATGGCAGAGCTATGGAAGCCATGGTGGATGATATGCTTGTTGCAGGGTTGAACTTCATCGATGAAGCTTTCAAACTCCATGGAAAAGTGAACAATTTGCAACAGAAGCTCTCCTCTACTATTGGGATCATGGATAAAGAGCTTAAACTCTGGAGCAGTTGCATAGTAGACCTCCACCTTATGGGACAGACAGATGAGAATATCTTACTGGTGAATAAGGTTTTTGATGATGCAAAGGATAATCTGTCAAAATCCTGGGTTTACAGTGTGGAGTGGAAAATCAAAGTATTGGAGGAGGCTTTGGGTGAACTGAAGAACAGCTGGCAGAAGGGTGAAGCTTTCAAGACACTGGTTGTCTCTGCTTTCAAAGATATACACTGCCATCTTCAAGATGAAACTTCTGGTGTACTCCTTTCCTTGCAAGAAATCAAAGCTCAATTCAGAGCTTTTGTCAAAGATAATCTGTTCAAGGAAAGTTCCATCTCCAAGGATAAAATGAAGGAGATTTTCTCTCTTCAATCTGCCATTGAAGAAGCAAATAAAGATTATCATACTCATGTCGAGTTTGATAAAGAGATGGAAAAGTGTCTTGGATTTTGGACTCAGTCTGCGGCCAACACGTCAGTCCCTCGTGGCAGAGACATAGCCGAGGCATTGAAGAAATTCAGGCAGCAGATTTTGAAGTCAGTGGGTCCCTCCCAGTAACCGGCCACCTGTCTTCTTCTCCTTATTCTTTTCTCTTCTTCCCTTTCTTTTTCCGTTTTCTTTGTAAGAAGTTGAGGTATTGCGGTTGGCGGTCCTTAACTATTCTTGGTTAAAAGAAGTGGTTACGAAGAGTAACTGATTTGTAAGTTATATAATGGCATTTCTACGCCATTTGAAAGGAGGAAGAACTTGGCATATTTTCCGAAAGTGTAAATAGATTACAAAGAAATCAATACAAAAGGGCTTTCCATTCTTTGTCTATCTAATCTCCGTTATCTCTGAGCTTTCGTTTAATGTTTGTGAAGATCATTTGTTACTAATTTGTTAGTCTCACTGATTGCATACTCTTCAATTTTGCAATACATGGTGATCTTGTACAACCAAGAAGGAACTTTGTGTCCTTGATTAATGAATCTGTGATAAGTTAAGAAACTTTGTGTTCTGCAGATGTTATTTACAGAACTTTGTGTCTTTAAATTCCATCTTATTTATACGATACAAATGATCTTGTTCTAAATTCACTATAACTTCGCATACATAAAGAATTACTCTGCTATCTATAATTCTGCATGTTGCCTTTCTGCTCATTCTCGCACTCTCATTCCTCAGTCCTTTTGTGATTGATGATCCTTACGAAAGACACTTTCGTAATATCCAAGTTTAACCAGAAAATGATATTTTGTATATTTGTAAATAAGTTTGTTTCTGAATAAGGGAACCTCTCCCATTAAAGAGGAGGGACTTCTTGTCCCCTGACTGTTTCCCTTCATAAAAGTCCTATTTGACGGCCAATGTAATCCTAACCCACTTCCAATATGAACCATGCCAAGAAGGAAAGAAACGAGGTCTTTTGAGAAAATTTGATTATTTCTCCCTAATCGACGTCAATTATTCCTCGATCAGCTCCCCTGTCAAGGAACCACCATTGGTTCTTGTAAATAAGGATTTCCAACTCTTTCCCTAGGTTCCTTCTTTTGGTTTTCTTTAGATTATTCATTCACATCATGGCATTAGATTGAGCAATCGATGATCAAACAAAGTGCCGAGCATCCAAGGTCTTCACGAAACCAACCTCTTGCTCCATAGCCTCGGATCATTCACATGGAGAAACATGTAGGCTTCATTTCCGTGGCATCTTTGGATCTAGACCGGTTTCTTCTACGAGCACCTACCAAACCCTGTCATCTACCCATATCCATATTTTCATATAAGTATCTTAACCAAGTTGTTAGTTTCTTAACTTTGGTTTTAGATCTCTTATTGTTTTCTATTGTACTACTTATTTCTCACTTGAATACCATCCATCACCCATCTACCTCGATACCCTACCAACCTGAACCTCTCTTCCTTTCCAATCACCTCTCTCACCCTTTTTGAGCCTTCACCTAAATCCCAACACCCTGCCTAAGTCTTCCTAACACTCTGTGTAATCATAGAGAGAGCTTGAACCAACCCCTTTTCACCTTTGGCACCCAATTGCCCCTACCATGGCTAATTAACCAACCAATCCTAGATAAAACTAGTTACCGTGTGGTTCCTGACCGAAATCATTCTCTCGTGTCCTGAATTTTCCCTCGACCAGCAAACTAATTTACCTACCCAAAACCCTCAAAACCCTACCACAACTTCACCTGACCTCCATAATACCCTCTGTCACACCTACAAACCTTAACAACCCACCACCCACTTTAGATTTAATCTTGTATTCACTATTTAGATTAGATTTGATTTATTGTGCTTGTGTGAGATACCTAAATTATACAACTACAGTAGGACTCTCTATTTCATGTTCTTATCATCATTTTTTTTAAAACGTGGATTGACAACCTTCTAGGAAGTACCCCACTTCCCAGATCTAGCTTTCACTAGGAAATCCACCAACCTATGCTTTTAATTCTATCTTGTGGTCTTGCTTTGCTTCTCAGGTAGTCCTTCCCAGAAAAAAAGGAGTTCTCTCGATCGGCCTGGTCTTCAATGGTGTGCAACCTCTTCACGACCTCTAGGTATTCCTCATGTACCCAACCTTCTACCTTAAATGTTTTTCTCATACATATGCTCTTATTGGTGAAACAATTGTACTCCAAGAACACTTTGCATGTTGTGATAAAATCTATGATATGATCATTTGGACATTGTTTTCCATCTCCATAGAATTTGGGAAAGTTCTTTCTTGATCCTTTTGGTAATTCATGAAGTGGTGAAGTTAATTCCAATGGACCGATATTTTATCCCCATGGAAAAGGTGAGGTCTTTATTTCTCCTTATTCCTCTAGTTCTTCTTCTCTTTCTTCTTCAAGAGGAATGAGGTCTAGTGGTTACATCTTATTCTACAAAGTGACTTTAAAGAGGAAATTTAGGATCAAATTTAGGAAAGTACTCTTGATCGGTTTGCCTTATTATTTAAACTATGAGAATTCGAAATCAGCTTACTATTGCTCATCAAATATTGGGTCAATTATGCCACCTGCAAGATCAGCTCAAGTGTATCTCTTTTCTGCAAAAATTTTATGAGCATTAGAGAGGAATGAAACTAGGAAAATTCATATTTTTCAATAGGATCACAAAAATGATCTTGAACATTCAGATGGTATTTTTGTATTTTTCATTTTTATGGATTTTTTTGAATATGTATTTTATTTGGGATTTTCATATATCTTTTACAAGTGAAAAAGGAAATATCTTCCCCAATGGAGTCACTAAAAATTATTGGTGAAATAATTTTTTATAGTGCAAATTATTGGTTTTCACTAATAGTCACGGGGCTAAGCCCCTTCTTCTTGTATATGGGGAGGCTCCCATTATTGAATGTAAACTACCTTAAACTATGGGGTGGTCGATAGACTATGGATCACACAGAATACTCCACAAAACCTATGGGAAATTTATTGTACAGAGTATAAGAGAGAAATTTTGTTGTGAAATGAGGTAAAGGGGAGTTGGAGAAATAAGGAGAGAGAGGGTTAATGTTGTGAGTAAGCTTACAGATTTCACATACATCAACCAGAGTAGGTCCACATTCAATTAGAAGAATGCAATAATGAAAGAAATCACTAAGACTAACAAACTAGAGACACATTGCTCTGTAGATTCATTAATTAAGGACACAAATTCCCTTTTTGGTTATACAAGATCACCATGCCTACAAAGTTGGAAATTAGAGAGAGTAAAGGAACATAAGAATAGGAATTGGAAGAAACGTAACTCTTGTTTCTTGATGTGGCAATGATACAAATCTCAACAACATATAACAATCCACAATTGCACAACCCTTTGGAATGGATAATCTATTCCAATTTATAGCATTACAAATTGTCCTTTCATCTCCCCCCACATGAATTTTCACCTTTCCTCATTACTTGTGACCTTCCACATTCCTAGGAGGTGATTCTTTTTCTTATTGATGAAAAATGACTCTTATAATGTTGAATTGAGGGTCACTTAAGTGAATAATAAAAATAGGGAAAAGTACATTCTTGGTGAAGAATTAGAATATGGAGAGAGAATAAGGAAGAGAGAGAAAAGGGTTGACCAATCCAATGATGATGAAGCCTTTTCCAAAGAGAATATTTTTTACCCGAAGCACTAAGAGATATGGAAACATTCCTAGTGCATCGAATAAGTGTTCATAAACCCTGTTATGAGATATGCATTGTGATGGGAACATGATGATCTCTTCTGATTACAAGCAAGGAGTGTGGGTCACTTTCTTACTTCTCTAGGCCTTACTAATTCACTTTAGTGATCATGAATCAAATCTATGATGCTCAATCCTCTTTATGCTATCACCTTCTTACTAAAATGATATCTTCACTTTACGTATAAAGGATTACTCTTTCGATGAAATTCTTGTCCTATGGCCATCCATTGAACTGAAATGAGGTGATTGCATATGCTTCTTCCTTTAAAGTTTGATAACACTACTGTGTGATGAATAAGTTTTTAGGAATATTACTATGTGAATTTTAGAATGTGAAATTGAGATGGCTTCTCATTCTTGTAAACATGATATTCCAAATGAATAGTATCCCCTCGCACTAAGTGCTTCTCTTTGCATATTTCCTCTTCTCCATTCTTCTTCATCTTTCACTATGTACTCCTCAATGATAAATCACTTCTCTTCCTATTTTTCTTCGTACTCATATGGAAAGTCTCTCTTCCTCAAGCCTCCATAGGCTTTTACCTCTTTGCTTCCTTCAATTCTTCTAGCATGTTCCTTTTATCTTCGTGCATTCTTCACAAGTGACTCTATGGCCACGTCACTCTCTTTTCAAACCCTATACTAAACTAGCTGACTTCTTTTTTATAACCACATTCTTTCAAATTCTTCCATCCTCTACAAATTACTCCTCAAGGATGATACCTCTCCCTCTCCAATTTTGGCCCTTGCTTCACACTATTGAACCATATTGCATTGGTTGGTGTTGTCATTGATGTCACATGGAATTGATGGTAAAGGAGAATTGAAATGTCATGCAGATAGGTTCCTATTAATGATGTTTAGTGGTCTCAAGTTTTTTCATTGAGCTTTAAGGATGCTTTATGGGTGTTACAGCTTGGTCGAATGAGGTTGATTCCCCTGGAGGTATTAAGATGGTTTGTATGTTTGGCTTATGTGTTCTACATGACATAAATGTTGTTTCCATCATGTGAAAGAGCTTGTAGAGTGAGCATCGGGTCAAGTGTTAGGGGTCACAGTTGAAACTGTCTCATTTAGGCCTAGTTATATAGCCTAATGAGGGGCAAGAGTTTAATACAGCCATGACAAGCCTAGGTAAAGCATTGTAGAATCGTGAACACTCCTTAGGGCATGTATGAGCATATACAAGGATTACTTTAGATTTTTGAGGAAAAATTCAAGTTATCACCAAAATTGCCTTTGAGAACTAGCAAGTAGGAAGCTGAGGTAAATGAGATTAAACTAGGTTATACAATCATATTTATAGAAAAAGAAGATATAAGAATGTATAGGGATGTATTTTTGTGCTCTGTGTCAAATTTCATCAAGTTTTAAAAAGTTATTTTTAAGTTATTCAAGTTTTACTAAAATTGACTTCTTCAAAAGGCAAATTGAGCATCTTATCTTCTTAGCATCCAAAAAAAATTTCAAGCCTTATTCAAATAAATCATAGAAGTAATTTTTGAAAATAAATCTAGGTATAAACTTTTTTAAAACGTTTCAGAAAAATTGGATAATAAACAAAAAAGTTCTATGCATTTTACTAGCAATGTTTTCTCTCTTCGGGACTCCTTGGAGCGATAGGCATAATATGAGGTGTTTTGACTCCAAATCAAATATATAAGATAGTACAACATCTTAGAAGTGTAAAATATTATTTTAAGGTAAAAAAGGTGGCATTATTTCTCTTCAACCCAAACTATCCATATTATTTGACCTTGTCTTCCATGTTTTTAGGTAAACATTGCTAGTTTGAAGAGTCCAAGTTGAATTTATTATTGTGCTCGAAGAAATGTAGGGTGGTATCTGATGTCATGAAGATATTTGAGCATGATTAGTGTTGGTTTAGTGCACAGTCTATCATTTTCTCTCTACCATCAAAGGACCTTTCAAACCCAACATGTGAATGTGCTAAAAGAAATAATTTTTGGTTTAAGATGCCTTTGAGCTAAGAAATGTTTTGAACAACTTTCTACAGGTCATAAATGACTTGTTTTTAGAGCTATCATTTTCTTTGGTGAAGTGAGATGTGGTACTTGTTTTCATGATTTCTCAACTACCTTATGAGGGTCTTGCCAAGAATTATGTGGACTGAGTTACGCTTAAAATCTTTACATTCAAGCCTTCAAGGTAGTGTATTATCCTCTCATTGAAGTTCTCTTATCATATATATTCATCCAAGTTAAGTTTTAGTTATAAGGAGACCTCCATTTTAAGATTGATTTGTGTTGTCTTAACACACAATGCACATAGTCCATATTTGATTGCTTATCATACCTTTACTCTCTCGCTTTTTGTGGTGCACATGGTATGGTAGGTTTAAAGAGGTTGAGGGATTATCATAGATGCACCTATTATACTTTAGAAAATTTACAAACCAAGGAAAACATATTTGTCTTAAAAATGGATTTATAGTCTCTTATGACATTCATGGAGAATTGTGACCTGTGATTTCAAAACTTTAGTATATCCTACTATTCAATGCAAAAGAAGACTGAGTATATTAAAGGGACCTCTAAGGAAGTGCTCATATAGTTACAATGACATGAATATGAAGAAAAAGTAATGAAAGCTTACTAATATAATCCTAGGGTTTGAATCCCAAAGCCCTCATTATGCACAAATCCTAAAAGATCAAGTTCATTTGATGTTGTTGGCATGATTCCAGAAAAATTATGGACCTATATAGTTATGCAAGGACTTTATACTTCTTGAATGATGTTCTTGACATCATACTTGACTTATTTTAACATAGTATGAGTCAAATCTCGAAGGTACAGTTTTGTACATGAAAATCAGTGATCTTTTTGGTAAAATGCATACTCTATGAGTAAGTAGAGAATACCATGCTCCCTTTGATAGTTGAGAATTGAATCTAAAACTCCATACATCTTGTTAAATTTTATATAGGCTCTTGAAATATCATGTGTGTGATCAATCAATCCCCATCACTCTCATGTAGATTTGTGTCTATAAAGTTGAAGGGTTGAAGAAACGGTTGTAGAGAAAGAGCTTATTCCTCTATTTGTGATGATATCCAAGTTTTTTTATAAAGATCTCCTGCAGTTCAAGGACCATAAAAATATGTAATGTCATGGTTTGATAAGTTCACCTTTCCTCAAGCTCATAACAATGATCATAAAATTTATATTCTCATACCCCTTTAGTCTAAGATGAAGATGGAAGGAGAAAGGAGAGAAATAAAGAAGTTGAAGATTCGGTATAGCATCTTAGACTACTTAGTAATGTGGGTACATGCTCATTATAGTTTGCACATGGTCAGATAAGTAAAATACAAACCTATTCTCACCACACTAGAAGACAAAACTTTGTGTAACTACTAATTCAGAAAATCTACAGAGCTCTGATTTGGATTCCTTAAGTTGGTAACTGATTGTTAGAGATTTGAAACGAGTTATGTGTTCCACTTTGATGTGTCGGGATGTATGACAAAGTGGTGTAACAAAGGGAGATGGAATCTGACATGGTAGAAGTTATGATTAAGAGATATGATAGTTTGTATCTTTATTGTTGGTCTCCTTAGTTGGAGATGAGAGGAGAGTAAATTTAGATGGGTGGGAATGTGAAGTGTAAGGGACATGAAAGTTAGGTATCATTGTGTTTATATATGCTCCATGGTGTATGAAATAATTTTTTCTTATTCATGTTGAAACTCGAGAGGGTCTTGTTGATGAGAGAGGTCATCTTGGATAAAGAAAGTGAGATGAAGTCAATTTGGAGTGCAATAGAAATTTGAGAGGACCATTTTCATGAAGTAAAGAGCTTGGTTAAGTCCAAAATCTTTCTTAAATACCTGATATAAATTGTATAAGAAAAAGAGAAGATTGATGTATTGAGGAGTGCAAATGAAGTAATGAACTGAAACAGAGATCACAGTTTGTTAATGTAAGAAAATAACTTGAGGGTGATCAAAATTATGTGTTTAAAGTTTGAGTTTTTACTCGAAATTTGGAAGTGGTTGTTTCCTTGCAAGTAGGTTCTTGAAAATCAATCAAGTGGGTGATTGGCATTGTATTCAAGTGGGTGCTTGATTTTGAATTGAAGTAGGTGCTTCAAAAATGGAGTTAGAGCTTCAGGGTGAGTGGATGATTGCCACTTGGTGAGATCATTGTAATTCTTGTTGGACAATTTTCCTTGATATTTATTTGATTTCTCCTTTCAAAGTGGGTTTTCTCCTTATTGGGTTTCCCACATTAAATCTTGTCTCCCATGTGTGCTTGTTTCTCTCTCTATCTCTCATGGTTAAATGGTCATGATACATCATAGTTAAGATTGTTTAATTATGGATTATTGAAAATTATAGATTGTTTCAAAATTTTATATAAGCACTGATTCACTCCCCTCTTAGTTCCTAGAATTCTTAACACACTTTTTTTTTCTTCATGACTTTAGTCCTTCTTTTAGAGTTAACTCAGAAACTAAACAATATATCCTTGTTTCAAACCTTGTTAAGTTATTATTCTCTCTATTATACCCGCTCTAATACCAATACTATGTAGAGTAGAGCATCAATAACTCAACATATATGAACCAAGAGTAATCATCAACATCAATCCAAGAACTTCTTTTGCAAGAGGCTAAAAACTTTCTCAAACACCAAGAATGCAATAAAATAATGAACTCAAGGTTTAATTCACTTCAAACATGCTTAGTCACCTCAAATAATCATGAACATACACTTCTCAAATTATCATACCTTCAATTTTCTTCATTTTCCATTTAGACCTCCACCTAGGCTTGTAGCCCTGCAATTTACCATTTTCTCATGAAACTAACAAAATAGGATGAATTTCACTTAATTTGTAAGGTTTTAAGATACCCTTTAAGCCCCTTATGAATACTGCAAAGTTTCACCCCATAACTCAAATCCAATGTTCATTTATTCTCTAAGTACCGTTTTAGCCTAAATCAAGCAATTAGCCCTTTAAATTGATAAAGCCTAGTGTCTAGAATAATTAGTAAACTTCCAGACTGATATATTCACCTTTTTCAGTACCTATTTGGGCCTTAAAACTTCATGCAAAGTTTCATTTCTCAACTCATTACCTATTCTTCCCAAAGCGCACTCATTCACCTTTCCTTCACTAGACAACTAGGCATACTATGGTTTCAAGTAGCTCATTAGGGTTTAATGCTTGTCACTATTTTCCAACACTTGAATCAATGTTTCCCACTTAAATTTACCTTGTTCATGCCTCCCACAACATCCAATTACTTACCTAGCTTCATTCAAGTCAATGTTGCTTATTGAGGCTTCTTAAATAAGTTTTTATTCTTGTTGCACTCTTATTCCTTAACCACTTTGTTTTTGTCTCCTTAGACTAACCTTGGTTTTATTAATTTTGGTCTCAACACATACTCATTACGTCACACTTCCTTATTCTCCTTTCCATACTACTCATCTTCCTATTTCTTTAAACTCTCATCTTTCACTTTGAGTTCTCCAACTTGTTTAATAACTCTCTAATCTAGCTCGAGTAGCTACAATCCACCCAACTCTGTTTCATGCATTATCTTAACCTTACTTGAGTTTATTCACCTCTCCATAATATCCACAAGACATTTTCATTCCCTCTATGTCCCTTCTCCCCTTTAGTTAGACTCTCCCATTTACTTCTTCCTTCTTTCTCATTGTCCTCTCTAGGACTATATCACTAGTACCCTAGTTGTCCTTTTGTTTCTTTGCATGGTCATATCACTTGAGATAGCTCTAATGATCCTCTCATTCTCCTTTAAATCATTCCCTCTAGTTAATCATACATTTTATACTCCTTAAGTCTTGTTAATAGGTTCTTAATTTAAGGAACTTGAGTTGTTAATATGGGATTTTCTTATGCTTGATTACCCTTGACTGTACTTTAATATCTCATCCTCATTATGCTTCCACCTATGACCTCCATTCACTTCTATTTCCTTGTAAAAGCATCAATACACCTTTACTAAAAATCAATTCCTTTTGAAACAAAGTTTGAACTTCATACTTTTCTCCAAAATCTGATTTTAATACGTGTGTGCGATTTCCTCATCAAGTAAAACAGAGTTATGAAAAATGTCAAATTATTTTATGATTTTCCAAGGTTTCTAACACACATTAACCTTCCTTCCATACTTCAAAACCTCATAGATAACACCAAGGATAAGCTTAAAAGGAAACATAAACAAAGTTCTACCAAAACCCTCTAACTTGGGTATTCACTGTCAAAACCCTAAGTGTTCACAAAGTGGTCCATATACTTGGTGCTATAATCTCTAAATTCTCTGTCACCTAATATATATGAACTCTTCCTCAACCTTGTATAAGAAAAATCATGATCATAAAGGAAAATAATGATTCTAATCAAGATCAACTTGAGCACAAACCTTCAAAATAAGGTGCATGGACTATGATAATTGTGTTTTGCTTTAAAAAATATCAAAGCTCTTACATATGATCCCAAATCCTGAAAATACCTTCAACCAACCTGTTTCAACCTTATCACAAAGAATTAATCATTTTCAATCATGAAGTCTAATAAATGACTCTTTTTACCTAATTACAAACCTTATTATGTTTCTTAACCCGAGAGCTCATATTTTTCCATTAATAACATTTTTCTTCCTTTACTAGCTATGTCAGGACTCTCAAACCCTCTAGAGTACCTAATCTATGAATATTTACATTCCTTTGGTTATGATAAACCCTTTTGAGCTATTAATCATGACTTTGAGCTATTAATCTTATCTTAAATCTTATTAAACCCTTGTATAATAGACCCATTGAGACAACCCTACATCATAAAACCTTTTCACCCCCTAAAACTCACTTGAAAAATCACATAATCATTCATTCCATGTAGTTAGCCATTAATTAAACACAAAAAGATATAAGAACTTACTCATACCCATAATCAAGCAAGATGCATGAAATCTATGAATCCTTCCACAAATAAATCTATGATATTAAGCATTCAATGACATTTACAGATTATTTAAGCCTCTTGGGGATATTCCACATGTTCTTTCATTTCAAACCTCTCTTCTATTATTCATAACTACCTTCACTAATTCTAATTGTTCCTTGTGTATGCTTAACTCAAGGTGGTTACACTTGATCTCTCTTAACTCATTATGGTTAAGGGATGAGTTAATTCATGAACCCTATCACAAAGGTTGATAACACTTCACCTACCTCTTATAAGGTCTTAAATGACCTCTTACATTTCCAAATAGTACTAACACTCACTTTAAACCTCTATACTTTGTTATGGAATTTCAAATTTGCAAGAATGGGGTTTTGGAGGGAAAATGAGATTTCAACCTATTATGCACATGGAGGTTCCACCAAGGGTATAGAACCTCAACAAACCATCTAGTCATGACCTCTAAGACCTTTTTCATTCCTTAATTATATAAAATTACCAAAAAAATCCCTCAAAGTGATGCTTCGCATCAACTACACTCCAAGTGAGAACCATTTTACAGAAATGGGCAAAATACCCAATTGATAAAATGGATGATGAAGGAATAAACAACATTCTCATCCAAATATTTAGGCTTGGAGTAAGAATTAGCATGGCCTTGATGAACCATTTGTATGGAAAGCCCTCCATTACTAAGTTGTATGTTTCCTTGATTCCCTTGATTTTCAAGATCATAGATGAAGGAAAGATCCCTATCTTAGGGAATGTAGTTACTTATTATCTACTATCATGGAGGGACTATTATGTCAATGGTAAGAAATCATTTTTCATAGAATCTTATCTAATAGATGTAGTTTTTTGGAGTCCAGAAGTGCCTTGAATTTTTTCCCTAGAAATCCAAGCTCCCCGGGTAATTGAATGAATAGCATTTAGATTTGTATTCCCATGGATTCGTGGCTCATATTGAGGATATTTATACCTCCTTCTACCCCTCGGTATGTAGGTTGATTATGGAAACATCAATGCCAAGTATTTTTTAGAGTGCTCAAATCCATCTAAAAATGGGGAATGCCTTCTTCTATCCTAAATATACTATAATTATGATTGAAATATTGTTAACTCTGTCACTATAATTACCTTATTATGTCCCGATAAATTGTTTGAATAAGAAATTGCTGCAAATTTGCAATGGTGTTGCCAACAAAAAATGTAAGGAGAATAAACTCATGGCCCATCCTTCCTTGAATTTGGTAGTAGGATGCATCTTCCCATATAAACTCTTTTAATTTTCCAGAGCATTCTGCAAGAAAATATGACCCAAGGAAGAGAGTGGTTGGGTATTTGGAGTCACTTAAGGGAAAATAAATTTCATATATTCCCGTGAAGCATATGTGAATTATTAAGTGTGGGTCACCCAAGTGGATGATAATATCATCCAAAAAATCTCAAAAAAGCACAAGTGCAGCTCCTCCACTAAGAGGAATAATCGAAGGTAATCTAGAAGGAGAGGGCACCTACATACATGGAGCCACCTAGAAATCCTCAAGGTCTTGCTTCTCCCACTCCTTCCGCACGGCCAAATCAGCAATAAGCTACCACAAAAGTTCAAGAACTAATTTGTGAACCAATTATAGGTTTTTACTTAGTTTCTTATGAAGTGTCTTCTTCAAATGATGAAGAAGTAACCAAGGAATCAGTAATTAAGGGAGATATAGTCCAAACAGCTAAAGAGGTAGAACATGGACCTATTAGATAATAACAAGTAGCTACTACTAGTACATCTTATGAAGAACCTTAGCAGGATGGATTAAAATATATATAATTGCATAGAGTGAACAACTAGAATGGGTTACTCAAGAGGACCCTCGATTAAAATATAATTCAATCCAAAACATGAACTCTATGAAAGGTAATGAGGAAAATAGTATTCACTCATCATGCCCTTATTTGGCATAAAATCTACGAGGATTGTTCTCTCTTACCAAGAAGAGAAATACAAAAGGTTCACAAGTGGATGAGTATCAAGAAGATCTAGTATCATTTATCCAAGATTTGTTAGAAATTTTGTGGAGATGGTTTGAGGAATGTAGGAAAGGAACAAGACACAAGAAATACAAGGCAAGGCCACAAGTCCTTGAGAATATTTCCAATGATGTAGAATAAGCCTTGATTTCCCTCGTGATGTGATAAAGGAGAGTATTGAATTGAAAATAAAGGACAAGAATTCTCAAGAAGGACTCATATAGTTATAAACAAAATGGATTTCTTATAGTGGATGCTTCAAGTCATTAATGAATGTGGTCATGGATGAAGGAGTTTTCCAAGATCCTATTATGCTCATAACTGATGATATTGGTTTATGTTATACATATTCCAATTATACCAAGAAGGAACTAGAAAAATGGGAAGAGAAAATAAACAAACTACCCCCACAATTAGATTATGTTATCTCAAGGGGAATCCAAATATTTTCAGAGGAAGAAATCATAAGGGTTTTTACACGGAACCAAGAGGTGGTAAACACGAGAGAATTTACATAGCTATTGAAATAGTTCATGATCTATTTACATAAGAGCATCACAGAGGCTAATGATGCAAAGGAAACCAAATTCATTGAAATTGTGTCCCATACCAAGGAGAAGATCCAAAATATCAAGAATCTAAAGGAAATTACAAGGAAAATTATGGCTTCCCAAAGGGTCCTATTAGACAAATCCATCGGGATTTTTAAAATACCATAGGAAATCATCAATCTCGATGGAGAATAAAAATCATCTTAAAATGGATCCATTATAAAACAAGCATAGTAAATTGATTAATAGGAATATTCTAGAGATATGCATGGCTATGTGATCAATTGTAACTAAAATTTGTTAAGAAATTTGAATAGGCCGAGCTTATCTAAAGCATATTTTCTTGATCCTAAGTAATCATAATATGTACGGGCATTGAAATTAGGACCTATTTCGTATAATTACACATGTATACCTCCATTTTTGGGGAGGTGAATTCTTGATTAATTAATGCGAGCTGGTTTAAATTGATCCATGTGAGTTGAAATTATCTACTCTCATATCCACTTTATGTAGATTTCTTTATGAAGTGTTATTGATATTAAAATCATTTTTATGCATTTTTTTGTGGTTTTAAATTGTTCTTATACAATTTTAATGAAGATGGGTGGTAGTTTTAATTTAATAAATTAAATAGATGTGCACTTAAGTAATTTAGATTTTTTTTTCAAGTCATGGCTTATCTATCGCAACCATTGTTCTAACGACCTTTGAATCTCTACACCAATAGCATGTTAATTTATGTTTGAACTAAATTTAGTGCTCCTGAATACCTTAAGCATATAGTATTTAGTTATTTAATATCTATCTCATGAATAATGATCTCTACATAACTTTATTTTCTCTTTACCCTATCCCCTTTTAATTTTATTTTGAGTAATATTGTTTAGTTAGATAATACTTGGGAATGTTATAGAAAAAAATCCAATGAAGAGGCAAGGAATAGTGCTTTAAGTATTTTCAAAGTCTAGAAAACACCCTCATTAATCTTGGAAGTTCAATGTCCTACATCTCATGCAATGAGTCATCTTTTGACTTTAAAACGAGGAGGACATAATAGTCGGCATTTCCTTGTTTTGGATGTATAGTCAATACACATCAATAGGAGAGGGAAAAAGAGGTGCTAGAAGGAGGGCCTCATTGTTAATCTCAAAGATAGAGGACATTTCTTTTCACTAACACACATTTATTCTTGAAATTATAGTTTATATGATTTTTTATTGTTAAATTATGTATATACACTAGATTTACCTAGAATTGTCACTCGGTCTCATTCTAATTCAAGTTTATCTAAAATATTATTTGATTATCACAAGAGGCCATGTTCGATAAAGGAAAAAAAGATTCCAAAGATACCACCAATTCCTCCTAAAATAAGTAAACCACAAAGTCCTCTTAAACCAATCAATCCATATTTCATGGTTGTGCCCACAATGGCTTAGCTAGTCGATATTCAATTAATACTTGGCCTTGTCCATGACTTACCTAAGAATCTAGAAAAATACCTTCATGTACTCAACCCTTCAGTAGTATTTTTGTTAAGGAACATATTAGGACCTTCAAATCATCTCTAAGGATTCGAAATATAACACATAAATATGTATCTTATAGGCTCTTCCCATTTTCACTTTGAAATTTTGTATATGATTGGTTCTTAAATCTACACAAAGATGTCATCACTAGTTGGCAAGGTTTCCATGTTATCTTTATTGCCATATTTGGAAGAATTACAGACCAATAATCTTGTATTATAGGTTTTTCACCCTACAAAGGGATACCAAAGATCCCATTAGAGCTTTCAATTCCATTTTTTAAAAGATCGACAGCCTTATCATTGATCCATACAAGCCCAAAACTAACTTAACCTAGGAATTTACAAAAATGCCTTAGATCCCATGACCTCAATCTTTTGAAGAGGTCTTAGAACATCAACACCCCGATAGTCATATATATAACGAGGCAATCCAAATAGATGAACAAATGCACCCTCATGGATATTTTTCCTTCACTTTTCAAAATCCACATCTCAACCATTTTCCTCAATTTATCCAAATTGTGTCAAATCTCATACAAACACCAGTCTTTAATGATTTTTAATTATCTATATACCCCCAAATCAACAAGGACTAGTTAATCCTACGCCCTTGATTGATCCAAAAGTAATTCACTGTGCAAGCATTGGTCCCTATTAATAATTCCAAAGCCCGGATGGCAAGTCAAGAGAATGCAAAAGGAGAATTGGATTCTATCTAAAGGATGGTTAGAAAATTGGGCCATGATTTCCTTAATCTGCAAAGACAAGTATGAAATATTGGAGAAGGTAATTCTATAGGAATTTCATTTACCAAAGGTACAATAATAGGCTCTTCAATAAGAATAGAAATCAGGTATAGCCTTCCTAAAATAAAACACCAAAGATAAATGTCTGTGAAATTACATTTCTAAATTGGTGTAGAGTGTAAATTGTATCTAAGCATGGTGAATTAGATTGTATTGAGTTTTAGCATGCTTTTGAAGTCTTCCAAAATGAACTAGATAATTATGAGATATTTACTAGTTCATCTAACCCATATGATAATGCAAATCCACCTAGCACTATTATAATGGTGGATACTTATTATTTTCCTTCGTAGGAGGACGGTGAAATAAAATAAAATACATGTGAGGTACATGCCTTTCAAGCAATACCGAGAGAAGGAAACTATGCATTGAGGAGTAGGAAAAATAACACTACTTCTCAATCCCTCAAAATTTCATTTTATCCCCATTAGACCCAAAGGCTAACAATGATCCTCCTCCTCCAAAAGGAATTGATCTGCATCCTCAAGACTACAGGCACCTATAAAACCTGGGTATAATATTGTAGAGGATATGAATAATATTAAAGCAAATATCACCCTACAAGAATTTTCCTAAATCACATAACAAAGGGATTTGTTATTGAAATTTGTGACTAGAAAAACTACTAAAGACCCATAAAAGTCTCCCCATACCAAAGTAGTTTTGTATAAAATTAAAGTTGAGGTTCCTCTTTTTGTTACTTGTTGTTAGGAACTTTGGGAAGAACCTACATAATTTTCTAGTAGACTTTGGGGCCTCTACTAATATCATGCCTTCAAGTATTTGTAAAGTATGTGTAAAAATCTTGGCCTGACCCCAATCAAATATGACAAAGTGGTAGTCTAGTTGGATAAATCCAAAGTAGAATTGATAGGTGAGATCCATAATATACACATTTAGTTAGCCTTTGAGCCTAGGATTCAGCAATTCATGGACATACAAGTTGTAGAAATCCCTAAGGCCTATGGTATTTTGTTAAGTTGAGATTGGTCAAGAGTTTTAAATGGGTACATGTCCACTGATTGTTCCCATATGTGGTTGTTATGGAAGGGCATCCAAATTTAGATAAAGATAGAAATAGATCCCAATATGAAGCACATGATCACATAATATAATGCCAAAAATTGAAGAAGTTATGCTTAACTCGATATAGGAGTTTACACTCTTGACATGAAAGAAACAAACTATCTGAAGAAACCCAAGATATCTTAGGATTACACTTTGATGGATCCTTCTCTAAACACGGATCTAGAGTAGAAGTTGTCTTAAAAGTCCCTAAATACAAGCAACATGCTTCCTCATAAAAATATAGCTCCCTTATACCGACAACCTAGTGAGTATGAAGCCTTAGTATTGGGACTATAATTTACCATTAAACATAAGATCAAAGAGTTAAATGTTTTGGAAATTTAAAATTTGTAATTAATTAAGTAATAAGAAATTATCAATGTAAACAATACATCTCAAGAGGTACAAGCATAAAGTCTAGGATCTTATTGAATATTTTGATGTTTTTAACATTTTGTTTATGTCTAAGAAGAAAAATCATTAGGTTGATGCATTAGCTACTTCTATTACGACTCTCAAACCCACCCAAGAGTTGAAAGAAGAAAGGATGATGGTAAAAATGGTTCTCACACCCTCTATAGTAGACATCATATATCATTTTCAGGGTATTTAATGATGACCACCAAATCATTCGGATTTATGAATAGTTTATATGTTTTTGAGTCCCAAATCATTGATGAAAAGGATATGAATGTATTACTTGAGGACGGTATCTTGAACCTTAAAGAAAATAGGATTCCGAGGTAATGGTATCCTTTGAAATATTATTTGATCCAAACCATAAACACTATAAATCCCAAATTAAATGATAAGGATTATACTCAGGTAAACCTTAGGACCAAAGAATAGCCTAAGTTTGTCAACATAGGCTTGGCATGTTAAAATGATGAGAGAAACAAGATAACAACTCTCCTAAAGAGCTATAAATAATTCATATCCTGGTCTTATGATCACTTTTAGATATTTGATCCCAGATTTATCACTCATACCATACCACTAATGGAAGGCCATAAACCTTTTAGATAAAAGGAAAAGACAAGTTAACCCAATTTTAGAACTTATGATTCACAAAGAGGTGCAGAAATTGTTTATTGTTGGAATAATGTTTCCCATTAGATACTCAATTTGGGTGGTTAAATTAGTTCCTGTACAAAAAATGGAGAAATTAGACTATGTATATACTTTAGGAACTTGAACATAGCCTCAAAAAGGATAACTATCCTCTCCCTTCTCTATATGAGGTCATACAAATAGTAAGTGATTATGAGATGATGGACTTTTAGGATATAATCAAGTATTGGTAGGAAAATATGACAGGGATGAATACGCCTTTAGAACAAAATGGATAATTTTTACCTAGAAGAAAATTCCATTTGGATTTATCAATGTTGATTAGTAGATAAATATGATAAGATGAAGATTACCTTCACAAAAATGGGGAACGTTTTCCCTACAAGAAAATTTCATTTGGGTTAATCAAAAGTTGGAGAAACTTTCCAAACATCCATGGATCGTGCTTTCAAGGTTTAAATGATAAGGTTATTATCGTTTATATGGATGAATTAATTGTGTTTTCCAAATATTGGCTATATCACATAGGGCATTTACAAAATATCTTCAAAGGATGAAGAAGGTATGGTATCTCTATGAACCGAAAAGAGCATATTTTGTGTGACAGAAAGTAAATTTCTTGGACATGTGCTCAAAAGTAAGGTATATATATTTATCCTGAAAGAATAGTGTTGGAAACACAATGAATTATATGGGGGTGAATCATTCATTTAAAACTTTTACTTTAGTTATCTTAACTTGCATACATCATTCAAAACATCCATTCAATATTCATTAACCAATGTGAGCTTATTAATCATGTAATAACCATCCATAAGAACATGAAGCATGAGAGAACACATGAACATAAGATATAAAGTGGGAAACCCTAAAGGGTAAGAAAACCCACTGAACCTTTACATATATTAATCAACACAAAGGACTCTTTTGAATATTACACATCAAAAATATTTCTTTAGTGAGGCACCAACCTCACAAGGATCACCAACCCCTAGATTAGTAGGGCACCAACCCTACAAGGAGCACCAACCCCTAATTTAGTAGAACACCCACTCTATAAGGAGGATACAACCCCTAAGATGACCAAGCACACACCTAGCCACCTAAATATGAAGATCACATGATGTCCTTGTTGCTCAATCAACTAATTATGATCATGCTCTCCACTCAAAACTTTTCAAACTGATCTCTCTCCTTCTTATCTCATGCATGCACCTACATGTGTTGATTAGGTCAAGTGAACTTATAGATTCTTCTCCTCTACCCTTCTCAGATTCTCATACTCCTCTTTTCTTTGTTCTATATCCCTTACAACACTCTCACACACCTCTTATAGCTCACTCACAAATCCATCATTTTCCACACACTCAAATAAGCAAATACACTTTGCTTTAAATAGATGACATGAACTAAAAACCCATATAGTTTGGAAATATACCATTATACCACATGTAAGGTAGGTCATAAAAACATAATAAGACTCATTACATACTCATACAAGTTACATAATGGGACCATATAGGTCATCATAAGCCTTACAAATCAATCTTGTGTACCTAATCCTAAAACACTAGTCTCAGCTCCAACGGTCACAATTTAAATTTCAAACACATGAGGAAACTCCACCATGACTCCATCAATTCTAGACACATCAGAACAACTCTCAGCACCATCTACAAGCTTGAACAACTTACAACCTTCATCTTCATCATGGCTCGCTTAATTTTGGAAAGCACTACCAATTAGGTTTTAAGCACCTAATTTACACTCCTCAAAAAGGGAACAACTTCACATGTCAAAAGCGTGTCGTCAAGAATTCTTGGTCACTTTTATTGATATACCATTATCCTATCACCCTCTCCATATCCATGAGACACCATCAAACAAAGTGCATTAGTGTTAGGTCAACTTGGAAGAGATATTTCACTCATTTCTTGTATGGAACCTATCAATTATTTTATTGAACACATCTCAAGATTTCTCCCACATTTGGTCTTTCACCATGAAACCTACAACACATGCCTATATATGCAAATTTCCACAAAACATTGGTTTTGTTGTAGCTTCTCCTCATACCTATAGCATACCACCACCACCAAAATGAGATCTAATGAATTCTCTAGAATCCTAAATCTTTATACCTACCTTCCCAAGTCATTACATGCCCAGACTCTTCATATTTTTTCTATCACTTTGAAACTAGGCTTTTAGGGAGCGTTTATACCTACTTGTCTTCTTAACAATCGTTCATAAAGGATAGGGAATAATTTTACCTCATTCCAACTGAAAAATACTCTTAACTCCATGCCTCAACAATGATGAATGGCTCAGGTCACCATGTAAATATTTCATGTCCGAGTGAGCACTTCAAACTTGACCATTGAATTAAGAATGAATGTTTTAAGATCTCAATAGAGCCAAAAACAATTTTTCATGCCTTTTCTTCATATTTTTGACATCAAAATTTTCTCATACCTCTATAATGACCACCCCATGATTTACAATGCTCATCCATACTCAACTTCATCTATGAATCAGCATGCTACCTGGTTTTCCCATGTTTTCTTGCCTTGTCTTCTTGTAATTTCCTCCAAAGGACCTTGAACATGCACTATAGACCTTAAATATGAGCTTTTAAACTTTCCATACATGTTATGCACTCGCACAATACTCCTCACATGCTTACAATGACTTGCCTTGGCCTGCTTTTCTTCATACCTCATGTTATGCATGCACTAGGTCTAGGTCTCAAGTGAAATGATATGTTCTCCATCTTACAGACTCATTAACACCTCTGAAACATCTCTTTAAACATTTTAGACATCATAGAAACCTCTTATCACCTTTGGAGCTCACTCACAACACCTTCTTGGTTGACCATGCATCAATAACATGCATATGTACCAAGATACCATGCCACTACAACACTTCATGACACCACAACACCTCACTATCGATCAACCTTCACTCATTTCACCTTATTTGACATCAATGAAAACATAATGCACTCCCAAACTCCCTTTGAAATCAATGATACTTGACATCAATGACAACAACAATAAAATATTTCCAGAGATCTCCCCCTTCATCATTAATGGTAACCATCTTCAGAAACATTGATGGAAACCACACATGTAAGCACCTTCAAGACACTCTTTTCTTATTTCTAAGTTCACTCTCCCCCTTTGACATCTATGACAAAGGCTCCTACAACAACTTAAAAACACAAATGCATTATCAATAATGCACACATATGTACTTTCTCCTCTTGATATTATGTTCATCTTCTTGACTTCAAATGTTGCAGATGATCCATGGACCTGATCTTCAAACATCCTCAATGATCCCCCTGAACAAATACATACCTCATTTTGACTTCTTACCCAAATTCACTATAGACCATCTTTTAAGCCCTCTTACCTTTATATGAAGCTAGTGTACTAGTTCCCCTTACTTAACACTTTTCACAACTTATTGGAGCATATTTCTCATTTGACTTGCTCCCCCTTGATGTTTTGACCCTTTTAGTGACTTTCAAGGGTAGGAATCACACCTAATTTTTTCCTTAGGTGCTCAAATGTTGCCTTTAGGAGTGGTTTGGTCAAGATGTCTGCTATCTCCTCCTTGGTGGACACATGTTCTAACTTAATCTATTCTCACTTACGTGATCCCTTTAAAAGTGACATCGATTGGAATATTTTTGGTTTTATAATGCAACATAGGATTATTAGACATGTTTATAGCACTAGTACTATCACAATAAATAGGAGTGGGTCCATCACATTCTACCTTGTAGTCTTTTAGAGTCTGTCTCATCCATAGAACTTGTGCACAACAAAAAAATGTTGTTATTTACTTAGATTCACATAGTGTTTAGGGATACTAATTTTACTTCTTACTCATCCAAGATACAAGACACTTACCAACAAAGAAGGCTCCTCCACTAGTTTTCTCCTATCATCAAGGTTACCTGCCCAATCAACATTAATAAAGGCTTTCAATTCAAACTTATCACTTCTTGGGTACCATAATCCATACTTTGTAGTCCCCTTAAGATACCTGAAGATCCTCTTTACTACTTGTAAATGTGTCTCCTTTGGATCCTCTTGAAATCTACCTACAAGACCTATAACACCTGTAAAATGTCGAGGCCTAAAGCAAGCGTAATGGCATACAACAAGCTATCAATCATGGACTTATATTCTATTTGATTTACTTTGGGTGACTTGTATTCTTTTCTTAATTTTCATCCTATGACCATAGGTGTCCCAATAGGCTTGCAATCCTCCATTTTAAACTTCTTCAACATCTCCTTTATGTATTTTTCTTATGATATGAATATGCCTTCCTTTGATTGATTAACCTATAGTCCTAGAAAGAATGATAGTTCTCCAAGCATGGACATCTCAAATTCCTTCTTCATAAATTCTACAAATTCATGTGTCATATGCTCATTGTTCCCTCTAAATATGATATCATCTACATAAACCACCACAATCAGTAGGTGTCCTCCTTCATTCTTTATGTATAATTTTTTGTCAACTACACCCTTCTTGAAACCTTATTCAGTTAAATACTTGTCTAATCTCCCATATTAAGCCCTAAGGGCTTGCTTAAGGCCATAGAGTGCCTTTTTTAGCTTACACACATAATATTTCCCATATTTCAATGAGAATACATTAGGTTTCTCAATATATACCTCTTCTTCTAGGTTTTCATTCAAGAAGTTATATTTAACATCCATTTGGTATACCTTAAAACCTTTGTAACCTGTATATGCTAGAAAAATTCTAATGGCCTCCATCCTAGCCACTGGTGCAAAAGTCTCATCAAAATATATTCCCTCAACCTATGCATATCCTTTACAGAAAAGCCTAGCTTTGTTCCTTGTGAATTCACCATCCTCATTTAGTTTTTTTCTATAACATTTTTGTTCAATTAGGCCTAGATACTAGTTCCCAAGTTTTGTTCTTCTCTATTTGATCAAGTTCTTCATTCATATAATTCACCTAACATTCATCCTTTTTTTCCTCTTCAACATTTTTGGTTCAATTTTTGATAGGAGAGCAATATTTTCTTGATTCTGAAGACTTACAAATTTTCTCCTTATTGTTATGCCATCATCCTTCTTGCCTAGGATTTGAGCTTCAGGATGATCTCTTCTAATTTGTCTTAAGGAATTTTGGATCTTACCTCTCTTCTTCTTCATCATCCTCTTCTTCTTAGATGTCTTTACATTTTCTTCATATTCCTTAGATTCTAACTCTTGTGATGTATATTTTGACTTGGATTTAGACCTCATAGGATAAGATTCATCAAACTTTACATTTTCACTTTCAACCACCGTATTTGCATCCTTTTGTTGTAACATCTGTAAGCTGAACTCATTGAGGAATACCCTAAGAATATGCCCTCATCATATATTGAGTCAAATTTTCCTAGGTTTTCTTTAATTCTCTTGATGAAGCATCTGCACCCAAAAACTCTAAAATGTTCTATATTTGCAGGTCTACCTTTCCATAACTCATAGGGGTTCTTATCACTATTTATCCTTATCTAACATCTATTGAGGATGTAGATAGTTGTATTAATTACTTCTTTCCAATAATCATCAAGTTATTTGGATTCATTAAGCATAGTCCTAGCCATCTCTTGAAATATAGTCTTATTCTTCATTTCCACCACACCATTTTGTTGAGGTTTCCTAATAGTTGAGGATTGCCTCCTAATACCATGAGTCTCACAAAAATCATCAAATAGTTCAAACCAAAACTCACCTCCTCTATCTGATCTAAGGATTTTGATCCTTTCATTCTTCTCATTCTCAACAAGTTCCTTGAATGAATTGAATCTATCAAGTGCTTTTATTTTTCTCTCAAAAATGTAACCCAAGTGAATCTTGTATAATCATTTATTAACAACATAAAGTAATACTCACATGTCATGATTTCAGTCCTCATGGGTCCACAAAGATCAGTTTGAATCAATTACAAAGGCCTTGTGGTAGAGTAATTCTCTTTGGACTTGAACCTTCTCCTTGTCTGCTTCCCATGTAAGCATGCTTTACATAGAGTGTTCTCTGGTTTACTGATCTTTGGCATGTTCCTCACACATTCCTTAGAGCTTATATTGACTAGATTGTCAAAGTTCAAATGTCCTAGTCTTCTATGCCACAACCAATTTCATCTAACTTTCTCATGAGACACTTCTACTTGTTGATCTCCTTCAATATGTACATGTTGTTTTTAGTCCTTTTAGCTTTTCCTACAAGCTTACTTGATTTCATTTTCATGATTTGGTGCTATTTATCATTAAAATTTAGAGTATACACATGTTTTCACATTTGTCTCACACTAAGTAGATTATGTTTTAGTCCCTCAACATACAAGACATTTTTAGTTAGTGTTTTCCATTGTCTAAATTTAATGTGCCTCTTTTAGCAATGTTTACAATTGTGTTATCTCTAAATTTAACTGAACACGATGCATTTTTTCAATAAAATGAGCTTACCTTTGTCTCCATTCATGTGGCATGGGAACCCATTGTTAATATACCATACCAAACCTTCATCTTTAGTGTGGAAAGAAATTTGGTCTATTTTACATTCTTCTTTCTTTTCCTTTCGCTTTTTATCTTGCCATTCACAAGACCTAACAACATATCATGCTCATTCTTATCTCCTTTTTCATCTTCATAAATTTTCTTATCAGATTGAAACTTGGTGATGGGATTGTAGACATAAAGGAATTATTTCCATATATCAATCCCCAAGGGTTTCAAGTAAATTCCAAAATGAGTAAGAGTGTCTTTCCATATTAAACTAGATGGCATGCCATACATGCACTTTAAATATATCCTCCAAGCTATTAAACTTGCTTCATAAGGACCTTGCTCTGATACCAATTATTGGAAGCACAATGGACTAAGAGGGGATGAATCAGTCATTTCACACTTTTACTTTAGTTATATTAACTTGCGTACATCATTCAAAACATCCATTCAATATTCATTAACCAGTATGAGATTATTAATCACATAACAACCATCCATCCAATAACATGAAGCATGAGAGAACACATGAACACAAGATATAAATTGGGAAACCCTCAAGGGAAGAAAACCCATTGAACCTTTGTATATAATACTCAACCCAAAGGAATCTTGTAATATTAAAAATCACAAAATATTTCTTTGGTGAGGCTCTAACCCCACAATGAGCATCAACCCCTAGTTTAGTAGGGCACCAACCCTACAAGGAGCACCAACCCCTAATTTAGTAGAGTACCCAGTCTACACAAAGGATACAACCCCTAACATGAAATAAATGATACTTGTTTCTTAATCAACTAATTGTGATCACTCTTTCATCTCTCTCCACTCAAAACCCTCTTAAACAGATCTCTCTCCTTCTTCACTCATGCATGCACATGTATGTGCTAATTAGGTCAAGTGACCTTATATCTTCTTCTCCTCTACCCTTCTCATATTCTCATACTCTTCTATTCTTTGATGTATATCCCTTATAACACTCTCACATACCTCTTCTAACTCACTCACAACTCCATCCTTTTCCACACACTCAAATAAGCAAATACACTTTTCCTTATATACATGACATGAGCCACAAAACCATATAGGTAGGAAATAAACCATTTAAACATACAAGGTCAGTCATAAAAACATAATAAGTTTCATTTCATGCTCATATAAGTTGCATAATGGGACCATATAGGTCGTTATAATCCTTACAAAGCAATCTTGCACAACTAGGCCTAAAACACTAATCATAGCTCCAATAGTCACAATTTGAATTTCAAAATCATGAGGAAGCTCCACCATGACTCCATCATCTCTAGAAATATCAATAATAACCTCTCAACACTATATACAAGCTTGAACAACTCTTCAACCTTCATCTTCATCATGACTCACTTCATTTTGGCAAGCACCACCTATTAGGTCTTAAGCACCTAATTTACACTCCTTAAAAGTGAACAACTTCACATATCAAAACATGTTTTCAAGACTTCTTGGGAACTTTTATTGATACACCATGATCCTACCACCCTCTCCATATCATGAGACACCATCAAATAGGTCATAAAACACCAAAATTCTTCACTTAAACTTCTTAAACATTGCTTCTAGGTCTCAAGAACCAGTCTTGAGCTCATCAACCTCTAAGCACCTCCAAAGAAACTTCCAAGCACTAAAATAACTTGTAACACTTCACCACCATCCTGAAAATCCTCCTTAAACACTCACATGTATATGTCACATGAAGAATATTTCACTTGCATACCTATTTTAATAACCTTCTTGACAAGCCTAATAGAGTTTATTAGGAAATTAGGGATTACGAAAATTAAACCTCAACTAATCACACCAAAAGCTCAATCACATCATATCAGACCTCTAAAATCTATCCATGTTCAATATTCACTGCTATAACATGAATTTCTACCAAACACCTCTTGGACTTCTATGACTGGTTTTAACCCTTTAGGCCATTAGTAGTAGGTCAACTTGGAAGAGATATTTCACTCATTTATTGCATAGAACCTATCCAAATATTTTCTTGAGAACTTAGAGAACATCCCAAGCTTTCTCCCACAATTGGTCTTTCACCATGACACCTACAACACATGTTTGTATATGCACATTTCCACAAAACAAGTGTTTTGTTGTAGCTTCACATCATACCGTAGCATCCACCACTACCAAAATGATCTCTGATGAATTATCTACAAGATTGGATCTTTATACCCACCTTCCCAAGTCATTACATGCCTAAACTCTTCATATTTTTCCTATCACTCTGAAACTAGGGTTTTAGGGAAGGTTTATACCTACTTGGCTTCTTAACAATCGTTCATAAAGGATAGGAATCATTTTACCTCATTCCAAGTGAAAAAGACTCTTAACTCCATGCCTTAACAATGATTAATGGATCAAGTCCCCATGTAAATATTTCATATGTGAGTGAGCACTTCAAACTTGACCATCGAGCTAGGAATGACTGTTTTGAGAGCTTAGTAGAGCCAAAACAACTTTTCATGTTTTGTCTTTAGATTCCTGACCTCAAAATTTCTCACACCTCTGTAATGACCACCTCCATGATTTCCAATGCTCATCCATGCTCAACTTCATCTAGAAATCATCATGCTACCAGATTTTCCCATGTTTTATTGCCTTATCTTCTTGCACTTGCCTCTAAAGGACCTTAAACATGCACTAAAGACCTTAAATATGACCTTGTACAATTTTCATACATGCTATGCACTCTCACAATACTCCTCACATGCTTACACTAATTTTCCTTGGCTTACTTTGCTTCATACCTCATGTTATGCATACACTAGGTTTAGGACTATGCCTATATAGGATTGTACCACCACATGTCTCAAGTGAATTGACATGTTCTCCATCTTACATACTCATTAACACCTCTGACACATCTCTTTAAACATGTTAGACATCATAGAAACCTCTAACCACCTTTGGAGGTCACTCACAACACTCCGCTTGGTTGACCATGAATCAAGAACATGCATATGCACCAAGATACCATGTCACTACAACACTTCATGACATCACAACACCTCACTACCAATCAACCTTCACTCATTTCACCTTATTTGACATCAATGAGAATCAATGACAACACCATGCACTCCAAGAATCCCTTTAACATTAATGTTACTTGACATCAATGACAAAAAAATAAAAATAAAATGTCCAACAAATAGATAGTATTTCAAATATTGGTCATGCAAATAGTAAAAAACAACTAAAATCTTTTTTTGGTAAGATCAATTTTGTAAGAAAGTTCATTTCTGGCTTTGCATAAATTGGCATACCTTTGAATGCTATGTTGAAAAAGGATACAAAATTTGAATGTATTGTTGATGCTAAGAAATATTTTCAAGATATCAAAGAAACAATAGACTAGAACTAGTACTTGTGGGTCCCGATTTCACAAAATATTTTTACATATATTCATGTACTTCTAAACATACCATTATAATGGTGTTCACTCAAAAATAGAATAAAATGAACATCCAATTGCCTTCATTAGCACTAAATTGAAATATTCACAACTCAATTATTTCATGATGGATAAATTAGTTTTTGCACTTGTTAAGTTGGTAAAAAGTTGAGGAATTATATCCTCGGGAATAAGGTTCATGCAATTGTCACAGATCTCGACCATAAAACTAATGTTGGGACATAATGAGATGGGTGAACAAAGAGAAAAATGGATGACCAAGTTGTAATATTTTTACCTAGATATTAATCATTCCAAGATGGTCAAAGTACATGGCTTAATACAACTTATAGCAGGAATGTTTCCAAGGATTGACATTCACAAGTTGATGAAAAGAACATTCAAAGAAATGAGTGACATGACCATATCATTCATTATATTTTTATATGAAATATGCCCACCTGAATTGAAAAGAGAACAAAGGAGAGCATTAAAATTTAAGGCCTCCCACTTTATGATAAAAAAGGTAATCGTATAAAGAAAGAACTATGGAGGAATTTACTTAAGATGTGTATCTAAATAAGAAATTGTAGACATAATGCACAACTTTCATGAAAAGTTGGGAAATGGTCATCCATTAGGTAGAGTAATTACTCACAAGATTCTAAAAGATGGTTATTATTAGCCAATAATATTTAAGGACTCTCATACCCATGTGATAAGTTTTCACCGATGTTAATCCTTTTCCAATAGGGAAACACGTTCAATTATTCCACTGCAACTAGTAATTAAGAGTAGGTATTTTGCACTTTGGGTTCTGGACTTCATTGGAGTCATCAACCCAAACTCATCAATAGGACACAATTTTTTAATAATTTCCACTAACTATTGTACAATATGGACTGAAGCAATAGGTACCAAAAATTACAGGACAATTGATGTTTTCCAGGTTCTTTAATGAGAACATTATAACTAGATCTAGTTATTCATTGTATCTCATAGGTGACAATAGAACAACCTTTTATTCTATAAAATTAATTGAATGGGAATATTATAACAAGTTAATCATCAAGTTTTTTTCTAATTATTACCCCTAAGGAAATGTAGTAGCGAGAATCAAAACAAAAACCTCATCAATGCCATCAAGAAATCAACAAATAAGAAACCAATAGAATGGCATTCTCTTTTAAAATATGCTTTATGAGATAATAAAACCATATATAAACAAGCTCTAAAATCCTTTCCATTCATGTTGGTTTATGGGCATCATCTAGTATTCCCAATTGCCCTCAATTTTCCTACTTATGAATTTATGCATGAATGCATGGAAGGAGATTGCAAAGTTGAGGATAGGATAATTGGAATTCTTCGAATGGAGGATGATAGAGATGAAGAATTACAAAACTTCAACAAGCACTAAGACATTTTTAAATATGGTTTGATAAAAGGGCTAAAGTGAAAACATTCAAGATTTCATACCTTGTGTTGTTATGGGATAAATCCCATGTGAAGAAATGCCAACACAACAAGTTTACGCCCTTTGTGTGGATTATCTAAGATATTGGGCCAAAACACCTTCAAATTGAAGTATTTTTAAGGAAAATAAATGGTGATTTCAGTTAATGGATAGTTTATGAAGCATTATTTCTTTTCCACTCTATATCAAGTTTGAACGGAACAACCATAATAGGAAAGTAGTTTGTTTCCTTTCTGCATTTTCTTATTTTCTAAGAGTACTTTTTGTTTGTCTTTACCTACTATTTATATTATTTTGTTTGTTCTTTTGTTTTTTGTTCTTATTTTTTTGTTTTGTCTGACTTACCTTGCATTAAAATCAGGTGAAAATAATTTGGTTTCTTCTATATAAAATTAATGTTGTATTTGAAACTTGGAATAGCTTGTAGGAAACATTAGTGATAGAATATGAAAGTAAGGCTCGATGTTTTGAAAAATGTTTGCATTAAGATATTGAATGGCCCAAAGTATAAAGTGAATTTTAGAACAATTCAAGCCATCTAAAATAATTAAGTTACACTTAAAAACAATTAGAAAATTATTCTATTTGATCATGATTGTTATCAAAGAGGAGTGCCCAAATGATTTTATTTACAAATCCTAAAACCCTATTAAATTGGTTCCTATACCTCTAGAGGAAGGTCAAGAAAATGTTCAAATAAATGACAATAAAAGGTCTTTCCTAGAATATTATTATGGTAATCTCCACTAGGGCTATGGAAGCTTGATTGGTAGTGGAGCAAGGCCATGAAAGGAACCAAAGGTAACTTTTTGGGGCTATGAATGCCCTGATTGGCGAGTAGAGCAATGCCCAAGCACTCCCCTCCTTGAGCCATCCCAAAGAAAAATGGAGTATGGAAAATAAACAAGGCAATGAACTATCAAATGAGATTCTTATTTGCAATAACATCATGTTTCAAAAGGAACAAGGTCAATGAATTCATAGTGCACACATAACTCATTTTCTCTTAATGTCTAAACTTAGTATGTCACTAAGTATGAGTAGGTGTTTGGTTTTTTAAAATGTATCTTGATTTGATAAATCTCAATCTAAAATTCATAATCTTTCATTAAATATTTCAAAACCAAATATTCTAGATTCTAAAATTATTAATATTTTCCTATGGAGTTGTCAATTGTTCTTGTTTAACCCCCTCCCCCGCCCCTCCCATTTTCAAAATGGATACCTTTTAAAATATGGACCCTCTTTGCTTTAAAATAGATAGGTAATAATTAGGCATTTACATTTTATCTTTAAAAATATTCCTTATTTTCCTAATTCATTAGTTAGTACCCTTATTTTTAAATTGCTTACTACTCTCACTAATTAGACTAAGTGTTTGTACTTGGGATTTATTTGGTACTTGCATTTGAAAATTTGATACTTGCACTTCATATTTATAATGGTTCACACTTGATTATTTCATATTCCTCACACTCGCACTTCAAATTTTTCTCACATTTGAAATGTATGCATCATTCATACTTTAGAAAATTTAAAGTTCCATACTATTTCAATTTCTTGCACTTTGGATTTATTAAAGAACCCGCACTTGTGTTTTCTTTTATGGTCACACTTTCTTTAACTTGCGATTCTCAAGACATCAACTCACACTGCACATTTGTGAGGATTTATTAAGGTATTTTTCTAACTTTAAGTTTGATTTTTCCTCATAGTTAAAGGAATGAAGACTCACACTTCACAAGTGCAAGAATTCAATAAAACACATCTCACAAGTGTGATTATTCACAACTCGCACTTCACAAGTGTGAGAGTTCAAATTTTTCACTTCAAGGATGTAAGAATTCAAATCCTATGTCTCTCAAATGCAAGAATCCAAGATCTAAAGCTTGCACTTTTTACTTCATGGTCTCAAGGACTCGTAATTCACAAATGCGAGGAAAAGGTATAAATTCAAAGAAAAATCTAAAGATACTTGAGCATCCAAAGAACATCAAGCCAATCCTAGTATTACATGTGGCCCACCACATGGAATATACATGGCATCCAAAAATCAATTGACTAATTAAATTTTATGGCCATGATTAGATTTGACATGTCCGGGTATATGGCTCACATTCAAAAGGATAGATATTCCAAATATTAGTGTCTCTTAGAGAAAAACATCAAGTCATAGATTATGTGCCATTAATGAAGAGAACGCCAATTTGGATAAAATATTTCCCAATATAAAAGGATAGTACATTAATCAATATTGTTCAATGAGTTCTTAATTTTAAAATTCATTTGTGAGATCAAATCCACAAAGTTCATAGAGAGAGCCGGGGCCATCAAATGGTGGGTGAACTGGGTCCATCAAATGTGGATTCTTTTATGATTCCTACGTGGATCAAAGGATGTTGAGGGATATAGTTTGTAACCCCGTTATGCTAGATCATGAATTCCCACACTATTCTGCCATCTTCTCAATAGTCCAAAGGGAGAGAATTTTTGTGGATGTCATCGATGAAGTGGGAATGCCTGGATCAAGCATAGATAGCCAGTGATATTAGGGAATTGAAAAGAATTGAGCTACATCAAATTGTGAATAAATAAGAGGCCTTTCCATGTCCATAATTACTCTCTCCCATTCTCATTCATGTTGAATAAAATATTGGACATTATAATCCCAAACTAAAAATAATAGGCTATCTTTTATTATTGGATATGCTTTCAAGGACTATTATAAGTTTTCCGAGGCAATTTTTTTAATAACTCAACAACCTTTGAATCATGGATGGATACATGTCAAGATCCATTTTATAGAATTGGGAAAAAGGCCGAGTTGAAAACATGGATGATGAAGGCCTAAACAACATTCTCATCCAGAGATTTAGGCCAAGAGTAAGAATTGGCATGGCCTTGATGAATTGTTTGTATATAAACCCCTCAATTAGGAAGCCATATGTTTCATGGATTCCCTTTATTTCCATGATCATAGAATAAGGAAATATCCTTTTCTTAGGGAACGTAATTGCTTCTTATCGACTATCATAAAGAGACTCTTATGTCAATGGTAAGAAATCCTTTTTCATGGCCTCTTATCTAATGGATGAAATCTGTGGATTCTTATGGTGCCCTAAGTTTTTCCACCCTTGGGAACCCAAGTTCCCTAGGGAAGTGAATGAATAGTATTCATATCTATATGCCCATAGATTCTATGATCGTGTTGAGGATATTTAAACCTCCTTCTACCCCTCGATATACAGGCTGATTATGGAAACACCAATGCTAAGAATTCTTGAGGAGTGCTCAAATCCGTCAAAAATATGGGGAATTTCTTCTTATATCCCAAATAGATTGTAATTTTGATTCAATGAATATTGAATGCACCACTCGCATTTTCCTTATTATGTACCTAATAAATTGGTTGAACAAGAAATTGTATTCCAAATTTGTAATGGCATTTCCAATAAATGTAAGGAGAAGAAACTCATGACCCATCCTTCCTTGTATTTTATAGTAGGTTGTAGAGAATTTAACAAGTTCCCATATCTCAAGGATGTAGTTACCATAAAAACTCTTAATTTTCCAGAGCATCTTGCATGAAAATATGACCAAAGGAAGAGAGTTGTTAAGCACTTGGAGTCAGTTAAGGGGAAAATCAATTTCACATATGTCCATGAAGTAGATGTGAATAATTAGGTGTGTTTCACCTAAGAGGATGACAATATCTTCTAAAAACATAAAACCACATGTGAAGTTCCTTCACTAAGAGGAATAATTGAAATGGATTTCACAAAGAGAGCGCACATGCATACGTGGAGCCACCTAGACATCCTCAAGGTCATATTTCTCCCACTCCTTCCCTAGGGCCAACTAAGTAAAATCCACCACATAATTTCATAAAATAATTTATGAACCAGTCATTAGTACTTCCTTAGTTTCTTATGAAGTTTCTTCTTTAGATGATGAAGAAGTAACCAAGGAAACTAAAATTGAGGGATCTATAATCCAAGCAATTTGAAGAGGTAGAGTAGAGTCCTATGGATAAGAAAAATCAACTACTACTATCACACTTCCTCAAAAAAACTCATTAGCACTAGATGGAACAAGCTCTAATTACACTGAGTGAACAATCGATTGGGTTACTCAAGAGGACCCTATGATTAAAATATAATCTAATCCAAAAATAAACACTCTAAGAAAGGTAGTGATGAAAATAATGTCCACTCATCAAGCCCTTATCTGGCATGAAACCTCTGAGGACCTATTCTCTCTTACAAAGAAGAGAGAGAAAAAAATTTCCCAAGTGCTTTAGTATCGAAGATATAATTTCTTTTATCCAATCCTCGGCTGCAGGTAAGTGTTGTGGAGATGGTTCAAGGAATGCAAGTAAGAAACAAATCACTAGAAACACAAGGCAAGGCTAGAGTCCCCAATAATTTTTTCAATGATGTAGAAGAGGCCTTGTTTTGCCTATTTGATGTGATAAAGGAGAGTATTGAAATGAAAAATAAAGGACAAGCCTTCTCAAGAAAAACTTGTATAACCATAAATAAAATGGATGTCGTGATAGATGCTCCATGTCATAAAAAGGTTGTGGATGAAGGAGTTTGCCAAGATCCTAATGAGCTCACAACTGATGATATTGGCTTATGCCAAACATATGCCAATTATACCAAGAAGGCACTAGAAGACTGGGAAGAGTAACTGAATAGGATACCCCCACAATTAGATTATGTTATCTCAAGGGGAAGCCAAATCTTTTTAGAGGCAACAATCATATGGATCTTCATACAAAACTAGGAGGTGGTAACCATGGGAGAATTTATAAAGCTACTAAAATATTTCATGGTCCATTTCCATAAGAACATTGTAGAGGAAAATAAGGTAGAGGAAAGCGAAAGTCATTTAAATTGTGTCTCAGACTAAGGAGAAAATCCAAAAGATCGAGACTTTATAGAAAATTACATGAGGGTCCTATTAGATAAATCCCCATGATCTTTATGAATCCCATAATAGACCTCATCAAGCTCAATAGAGACTAAAAATTTACAGGGGACTCTGAAAGCGGCTTCCAAGAAGGGATCCACATTACCAACCCCAACTCGAAAGGGAGCCATTTTAAAACAAGAACAGTAAAATGATTTTTAGGAATATTCTAGAGGCACACATGGCTATGTAATCAGTTGTAACTGAAATCTATTAAGATATTTGAATAGGCTAATTGTCTAAGCATATTTTCTTTATCCCAAGTAATCATAATATTGTAAGGGAAGTGAATTAGGCCCCATATTTTTAGGTTGGATAACTTTCTTAGGTATTAGAGGGCACACAAACATGATGTGTATGTGCACACAAGTGGTAGTTAATAGGGGCACGCCGAGGAAGACAAGGTTGGGACTTAGCCATTTTTGCAAGGCACAAGCTAAAAATAGGTTGAAGTGCGAGATCAAGAAAATATGAGAACAAGAAGACTTGTCAACAAAGAAAGAGATATTATGGAACAAAAGTGAAGAGAAAATGCCATGCATAGTTTTAACTAATAATAGGATTAAGATCAATCTTAATTATAGGTTAATCTATTGTTATCCTTCTTGTAAAAGCATGCAATTGTTAGTGCATGGCTATTTTGAGCATGTAGTCTATTATGATATGCATGGGTGGTGAAGGGAAAGTCCCACCCCTATATATAGTAGTTGATTTGCATAGTTTTGGAGACCGTGTATTACGAGTTATGATGCCCTAATGTTCCAATTGCACATGAATCTTAGTAACTATTGTGATGTATACAAATTATGTTACTTAATGAATTAGTGCAATGGAGTATTGTGGATGGATTATAGTAATTGATGGATCTGAACATGGTGGTTGTATGGTTAATCTGATCTTAATTCTAGTTTGATTCATTATGCTCTATGGTTGTGATTTGATTCATTTTATGATTTGCACTTAGTTATTTGATCTATTAATGGTTAATATGATCACGCATGTTAACATATGGACAAGTTGTTACAAATAAGGGACTGGTAGGCTTTGCGTGCTTAGAGATCATTGGTGAGCCTTTGTTGTGCACGATTATACTCGTAGTCACGTTGTTTATACATATTCATGTCCTGGAAGTTGTTGAGTTTGATTTTTTTACAATCCCAAAGGATCTTACATCCATAATTTTCCTTTGGAAATTAATATCTTGATGGTGCTACTGAGTTTGGAGAAATTACCCATGGCTAGCTAAACCCTTCGTTGTGTATAGGGAAGGAACGGGTGCGGTGAAAGATGGCGGACCTAGTGGTAGAAAGACAAAGAGAGGAAAGATGACTTAAGTATAATGAAGTGTAGGAGAGGGAATTGGTGAAGTAGCGTGAGGTTGAGGAATCTATGGAGTTATGGAGGCATATGACTCGTGAATGATTTAAAGCTCATGTGGAAGATGTGGAGATGGAGCATCTGGTTCTCCCAACATTAGGAAAATGTAGTATATAATCCCCTTTGGCTTCTTATGAGAGTTTGTTAGAGGAGGAAAGATTGAGAAATGAAAGTGCACATCTTATCCCACCTAGCGACCTAGCCCTTGCGCTTGGTGTTTCAGTTCCAAAAGTAATCATTGATAAATAGGTGAGTGTAGGTAATCTAGTAGTTACAAGTAGATATCATTTTCCTTTAAATATAGAAGTGCATCAAATAACACATACACCTATGGTAGCACAAACATCATCTTTGTTTGGGGGACCAATTGGAGGAATATTTTATAGCTCGTCATCGGGACATAGTGTGGGTACAGAACATTAGAAATACGTCTTGAAGTAGCACAACTTCACGAGAATGTGGGAGTTCAGTTTAATACAACCTGTTAGGACTCAAGGAAGTAAATCCCTTTGGTTTGTTTCCTATTATGAAGGATGATCGGGTGGATCGGAGGATCAAGAGGATTGGGATCAAGTGGATTAAGTGGTTACTGGTGGTGGAAGAAATACTAGTGGGGGTCTCGATTTCTAATCCGGTGGATAAGGTCCACACCCTCATCAACCACAATAGGTATATTACGAGATGTCTCTCCACTTGCCATAATATAGAGGTATTGAAGATGTTGTAGAGCATGTACACAAGTGTGAGCTTCTATGGCACGCTAAAGGAATCATCACTTTAGATAGAAAGGCAATTCATTTTCCTACTAGTATTCAAGGCCGCGTGCATATCTCCGGTGTAGACATCTAAATTTTCAACATGATTAATGACGATTAATTTGTCCCGCAACATCATCTAAATCCATATAATAATTAATCACAAGATTAATTATTATTAATTTCACGATTAATCCCTTTATTTTAATATTTCATCATTTATCTTATTATTTTGAGTTATCATTTATCCCATTAAAAATCCCTTTTATCACATTTCCCCTTTCATCATTTAACATTTATCCCATTTTATCATTAATCTCATTAATTCATTATTATATCAAATTATCATGTTTAAATCCTATTTAATATTTTCTAGGAATTTAATATTCCTACATCTTACGTACCACTTACCCTACACATCCCTACACCTATCCTTTCCATCAAATCACACCCTAATCATCATTAATCAACCTAATCTAATCCTAATCCTAATCACGTCATGACCTCTAAATCTAGAGGCTTCTAAATCTAGAAGCCTCTAATCCTTCTCCTTCCATTGAATTTTTAATTCAATGGAAGCTTCTACCTCCGTGAATTTTGAATTCAAATTTTTAGAGACTTCAACTCTATAATCCTTCATTATTCTCATAAATCCTCCACCATTGATCCTCATCCTACTTGGATAAATCTTAACCCTACAATCCTCGACTAACAAGCTATAAATTGAGCTCTCCTCCTCCATGAGAGCTAGCTTAGCACTGATATTAAAATCCATATCAAAACTCTACTCTTTTATTCATCCAATCAATCCATTTTATCATCATTATATCAATCCATCATCTACAATCAAATTCATCCTTCACCAATCAAGAAAAGGGAGGTGTTGCCCAAGTTTGTCCACACAAATCTAAAGAAATCAAGTTCAATCCAATCAATCCAAGAGAAAATCCAAGAAATTCAAAGGAGGAGTTTGTAATCTTGTAGGTAAGTTTTTGTATAATATCTCTCCTCTCTTTTCAAGCTATTTCTCTATCTGAGGTATTTTCTAGGAAGATTGGAGTAGGAAATCAAATTTGTTTGTTTTCTTAAATTTTCATTCTAGTAGTTTTAACATTTATAGCGGTACATGAATTATGACCCACATTAGACTATGGTGGATTATAATGTTTTTCATTCTACGTTTCTAGTAGAGTGCCATATTCCTAAGTTTAAACATAAAATTATCGGTGCACTTAAGGACATTAATCGGGTTCTTATCTAAGAGTGTGATGGAATATGACGTGCATTTTAAAACTTTGTTGTCAAAGTTGTCTTATGGCATACACCTCGGTCAAGCATTCACAGTGGTTTTTGGTTGGTTTTGACTCCATTCAGAAGGGTGTTATCTCATAAGACCTTTGTAGATCCAAGCGATGCTTTGTAATCAGCTCACGCTACTGAGTAGGCGGATTAGGAGTGTGGACACTAGAGTAAGTCTGCTTCTAGAGCCACATATTATAGCTATGAAAAATAGTTGGAGAAGCTCTGTTATTTCAGCTCATGAGACATGTAATGGAATATGGTGTATAGATTGCGAGGTTGAAGGACATACCAAGGATAGCTTCCCTCGTAAGTTTAAGCACACCATGTTGTTATATTGTGAGATATTTCATTTAGAACATGATGCAAGTTGATGCCATCTCTTGTAAGCACACGATCGAGAAGAATATCTTTATGTATTTTAAGATTTGTAAGAATCATACTCGCGATACCGTTGATTACGAGTTATTGATCATATCCATGAAGTCATTGAGACTAGTGTGCTCCGAATAGTGTGGCAAGTGGATCTAAGGACCGGGAGAACAACATAATGAAGGGTGCAATAATGGGGATAATAAGAATAGGGACTTTGTGGAGGGTATAGAGGCCGAGGTCATGGCGGTCAAAGAGGATTTCTAAAGGAACTGTTATACTTGTGGATCTCCTTATCATTATCAGCACGAGTGCCCTTAAAATGTGGTTTTCTCATGGTCTGGGAAACAACACAAGTTTGAAGAATGCCACTGAATTATATGAGCATATGAGAAAGCAAAGACAAGTAAGACAATGGTGCAATAATGATAAAGGTACAATATGTAGTTGAGGATCAATGGATGTCGAAGGTAGCACCTACTCCTGAGTTACCTATTTTAGTTACTTACACGCATTGAGGTAGCGCACGCACATAAACCTCTAAATTATAAGCCGACTATAACAAATCAAGAAGTGATAAATGCCAAATATCCGATGTTACACATCATAAAGAGGTTTACTAGGAGACTATGGATGTTATCAAGGATCTACAAGGAGTGATTAATAGTTTGAAGTAAAAACGCATTTTATAGAATGTACAAAGAAGATTGAACTCCCACAGAAGGATGTAGATGATTTGAATGAAGTCTGCAATGGATGTTGTGTCAGGGAGACATTATACCTTTTTTAGGAGAGTGGTTGAGAGAAAATATACACGCATATTGGTAATGAGCGTGAGAGGAAGATACTTCTGTAAATTTTCCCTGCATAATCATGAGTATGATAAGGATATTACGTTGAGTACATTCGTAGATGGATGGATTTTAAGAAACATTCTCGATATATATATATATATATATATATATGTGTGTGTGTGTGTGTGTGCGAGAAGTTAATGTACTCACATTGGATGCCTGGAATTAGATGGGAAGACCACCATTGCAGCCTTCTATGAATGTGATGTACATGGCAAACTAGAATAAGGTAATCTTATTGGAGTAATAAAGGATGCAACCATTGCAATTCAAGGGCCATGTTTACTAGGGACTTTGAGGTATTGGATCTTGCCGAGGTAGAAAGATTCCCAAAGCATTACTTGGGTGACCCTAGTGTTATGCAAATAATACAGATTTACACTTCAACAAGGGGTACATTATCTTTGAGAATAAGTAAGAGTGTGTCATTATACCTCGACAGATGCAAAATCTACTCCATATGTTGAGCCTTTGAGCGAAGAGGAATTAAATAGGATATATGCATGCACAATCAGGGACCCTGATGTAACTAAGCCATCTAAGGAAGGAGTGATATAGTGGGATGATGCTCAGTCAATTAGTGATACCATAAGTATGGCCTATGAAAAGCTGGGCACAAATTTTTGAACATAGTTACTTGCATGATCAAGTCACGCATGGTTAGGCACTTGGGATGCAACCGGGTACATAGGTACATTGGTGAGGGGAACCCTGATGTATTTCTACACACCATGGAAGACCGGTGGACAGATTCGTAGGATAGGAGAAATATGTTGGTCTATACTCTACGTAGGACAAAATTGCGTTGGTGGGATACACATAGAGAAAACTTGTTGGAATGGCGAGAAGTGAGAATCACCTTTTCTACTAGGTTTCTAAGGATCAATGTACCTTCTCAAATATGTGAATTCCATGGAAAGACCCCTACCTCACACCACATTTAGAATTATGAGAGACTTTGGATAGAGGGGTAGGAGGCCTTTCCACCATCACTCTAGGTACATAAGTTCTATGCCACCTTAAGTGGCTACATGTGCGCATGGTATGTCCATGCAGATTTGATAAGAGAAACAATTAATTGGTGGGAGATTATCTCAGAATGATTCATACTTTTGATTATTTTTCTACTAAGCCTTCGGTCAATGAAGCATTGTAGATTATGAAGTGCCTTACTTTGGGAGATAGACGAAAGCTTAGGAACTTCGATAGAGATTTTTGGCGAGTTAGATTTAGAGGTGCGCCTTGATCTTGAAGAGATAGAAGAAGAATAAATGGTTTTCACCGGGTAGAAAAATAAAATGGTAAAGCTGGTATGCACGATAAATGATGACGATGACAAGGATTACAACCTTGATGTTAACCACACTAAAGGTATGTGTGAAGTGATGGATACAGTAGATGAAAAGGTATGTGCGTATCATGAGCCTATGAAAATGAAGAAGGTTAACATTGGAACAAATGTAGAGCCTAAGGAGGCCATTATTGGTGACTATTGGTCAAAGCAGGAAGTGGCTAAGATCATTAAACTCATGTGTGACTTCAGGACTTATTTCTAAGTGGCTATCATGAGTTAAAATGAGTACACCCTTCTTTAGGTGAGATGAGAATCAAGCTTAAAGAAGGTGTGTGCCTAATTAGGAAGATACCATACAGGATGAATCCTAATCTACGTGTCAAAGTAAAGGAGGAAATTGATAAAATGCTCAAGTCTGGTATAATTGATCCCATTGAGGAATCTGAATGGCTTAGTCCGATGGTCATAAGTATTAAGAAGGATGGACGGATAAGGATTTTTGTGAACTACCGAGAGCTAAATGCTTCATGTGTTATTAATCCTTTTCCCACCCCATTCATAGAGGAGATCCTTGAAGGATTTGTAGAGCGCGAGATATACTCTTTTAAATATGAGTTTTTTTGGATATCATCAGGTGTGAATAAGCGATGGAAGATCAAGAAAAGAAAACTTTCACCACCGAGTGGGGAATTTTTTCATACACAATGATGCCCTTTGGAATGAAGAATGTGCCAACAGTGTTCTCGCACATTATTGTGCAAGAATTTTAGGACTTCATTCATAAGTTTTAGAGGTGTATCGGATGATTGGATAATATATGGATTAGTTAAGGATCATTGTGAGAATTTAAGGCTCATGTTTGAGAGGTACAAGAAGTTGAGCATATCTCTTAACATTAAGAAGTGTATCTTTACAAAACTTTTTCGCACTTTGCTAGGGCATATCATTTGTAAGGAGGTGATAATGGTGGACCCACCAAGCTAGGCTGTAATCATGGGCTTGGAAGAACCTCATAATCAAAGTGAAGTGTGCGGATTTCTTGGACATATAGGATATTATAGGAAATTCATTAAAGGTTATGCAAATATTTCCACACCTTTGGAAGAAATGTTGAAAGATAAAGGAAAATTCCTGGGAATGACACGCAATAGTAGGTGTTTAAAACACTCAAGGAAACACTTACTACTACACCTATTTTATGTTTTACTTCATGGGACAAACCCTTTCATGTTCACATTGATGTTTCGGAATGGAGATTGGCATAGTGTTGGCACAACCTAGGAAGGAATTGTAAACCACCCTATTTGTTTTGTAAGCAAGAAGTTGACTCGGCGGAAAAACATTATGCAACTACTAAAGCGCGATGCCTTGTCCATGATCTACACACTACACAAATTCAAACAATACTTATTGGCAACACCATTTATATTCTTTACATATCATATGGAACTTAAGTATTTGGTCAATAATCATGTTTTACAAGGGCACATTTGTAGGTGGATACTACTATTTCATGAGTTTCAGTTTATAGTGGTTTTCAAACTAGGAAAAAGCAATTAAGGACCTGATCATTTTTCAAGAATCGATTATGACAAGGACCCATAGAGAATTGAGGAAACAATGCCCGATGCGCATATTTTCAAATTAAAATGCATGCCCGCAAACTTAGAATATATTTCAATTTTCTTGCGCACTAGACAGGCACCTAAGGAATTAAGACATTAGAAAATAAGTAGCTTGCAATATGTGTAGAACCCTACCAATTGATTGGTGGAGATTTATACAAGTTAGGCCATGATGATTTTTACACCGATGTGTTTTGGAACATGAGCGTGAGGCCATTATGGAAGAAGCTCATGGTGGAATTGCAGGAGGTCATTATGTTGGGGATGCCACCACACGTAAGATTCTAATGGTTGGACTTTGGTGGGAAACTTTGTACAAGGATATTAAAGAATATGTCAAGGCATGTGACCATTTTTAGCACCTTGGGAATCCTAGAACTAGAGATGAGATGCCTTTAAGGCCTATTGCAAGTGTTAAACCTTTTTAGAAATGGGCTATTGACTTTGTAGGTCCTATTTCCCCACCCACACATAGGAATGACATGCACTACATTATCACTTGTAGAGGACTATATTACAAGGTGGGTAGAAGCAACACTTATAAAGGTTGCACATGATAATAAGGTTTATCTGGGAAAACATTATTAACAGGTATGGATGTCCATTGAGTTTAACAAGTGATAGGGGCACTCATTTCTTAAATAAAACAATATGAATCCTTTGGTAGAATTTATGGTGGCACATCATAGAATGACTCCCTATCACCCATAGGTTGATGGTACTGCTGTTGAAGCTTTCAAAAATATTCTGGGACAAACATTGACAAAAATTTGTGATGTTGGAATAAAATATTGGGATGATAAACTCTTTGTTGTACTTTGGGCATATAGGACAACTTATAAGTGGTTGAATAAGTCCACACCCTTTTAGTTGGTGTTTTACGCAGAGTTTGTTCTTCCTGATGAATTCATGGTGCCATCCTTATGTATTGTGCACGTAGGAGGCTTAGAGGATGAAAAATATATTGAGGAGCGTATAGAAAAAATGATGTAGTTACATGAGCGGTGTGTTATTGCTCAGTGGAGCTAGAAGATAGAGAAAGTAAGACAAAAGACATTGCATGATAGGCATATCAGGAATAAAAATTTTGAGGTGGGAAATATGGTTCTTTTGTATGATTCAAAATTTGTGTGCCACCCAAGGAAATTGAAAGTTCATTGGTTGGGGCCCTTTATAGTAACAAAGATTTTGTATTCAAGTGCTTGTCGGTTGTAAGTGATTGATGGCACTTTATTGCTCGGTTACTTTAATGGGAGTAGGTTGAATCCCTACTATAAATAAGTCTTCTTGGTGTTTGTAATAAGATAGTATTGTCACTTAGATTATATTTCCCTTTAATGCATTTTCCTTTAATGTGTTTCCTTTCATTAGTTATGCTTTGTCAATTTAGTTCAGTGTTTTTTTTTCATAAGCGCTTGTGTGGAAAAAGCTTAATATTATCTTTTGATTTCATGTGCATAAGACCGCATATACTTTTAGTGTGGGGTGGAGTAGATACAAGTGTTATACAGGTACATATATGGGTTGGAACTTGAACATCCTCTAAAGGATTAGTGTGCATAGAAGACAGGATGTTACAACCACTTGGATTGAAGGTGTTTTAAAGAAATTTTCTCAGATTGAAGACCATGTGTAGAAGGATGATCGCATAGTGTAATGTGAGGTAGGAAGTAGCATGGGAAACTACTTGGGATGAGGCACAGTGGCTATTGTACTTTGGTGCATGGAGGTGTGTGTAAGGAGGTATGTGGCCAAGAAGTAGTAGGTGCACCAAAAGGTTATGAATAGGTCGTGAGAAAAATTAGTAAAAAATTTAGAAAAATTAAGCATTATTAATGTAAAGTATGATTGTATGTGAGGAGTAATTAATGTTAAAAACTTTGTAAACTTTATAAAATGGGTGCTTACGAGTTCATTTTTACCTTACATCCTTTGATTTTTTGACCTTTCAAGTATGTTTGAAGAGCGATTGAATAGAGCAACAAACTAGTTAATATTTCAACACACGGTAATGTGAGCTCCATTGGAAGGGTGTTTGAGCAAGTAAAGGCGTGTTGAAGGAGAATTCACAGAGCTAGGTTTTGCGAAGAACAAAATTATACAGGCGGTGTGGATTCAAATTTGCAGAGGTCTAACGAGTGTAAGGAAATGTTGTAAAAATAAAAATGGCACTCAAAAGAGGACTACGAGAGCAGACTACCCAAGGTAAGAAGCGAGAAGGAAGTGGAAATAGAGGTTAAATATGTGCCTAAGAGTATATTTTCATAGATGTAATACCACGAAGGTGTGATTATGGGGTTAGATTGGGAGTCACACATTAGAAGAAGCAAGGTGAGTGATTATAATCACCGCATCAAGACAAACAAGGATGAGATGGACAAGGCCTTGGTGACGAATACGGACCTACGAAAAGAGGATGACAAACCCATTTATGATGATGCGAGGTAGAAGATGTTGAAAAAGGTTGGATTTTTGTAGATGTATGAGTTGTTATACTTTGGAAAGCTATAAAAAAATACCAATGGTTAATGTCAGAGCCCATGAGGATTTTTTTTTCTATTTCGTGGGAAGGTGGGTGTGCCTCACCGCACCCTTGATTAGAAAATTGATAGGTTTGAGGAATTCAAGACCGAAATTGGTAGTGACCTTAATGATGAAAACGCCATAGAAGTAGCCTCTATTGAGTTGGCATATGCAAAAAGGATGGTGCACTATGGAAATTGAAAATTTGGAAGCCCACCTTGTGATTAGGATTGTTGCATAACTCCTCACTAAGTTTAATAATCATGAGTGCTAAAAGTGAGTAAATAAGAGGTGGCTCCATATCGTAGAGAAAATGTTTGAGGGAGTTGTATATAATTTTTCTTCTTTCATTGTTGAGACCATAATTGAAGAAGTGCACCATGGGGACAATATTAGTTTTGGCACTATCTCATTGTGACAATTGTGTTTGTGGAGATTGGGGTGCCCAATGGGCCAAAGGAGAAGATATGATAGTTCCTTGAGGAGAAGAAATTTCTCGTAAAAATATTTTCAAAGTATACCGTGAAGGGACTATTAATGGTTCTTATAAACAAAGAATTTGGAGATTTGGTACAAGTGCATGCCCAAGGCTTTTGAGCATGAATGGAGGATACCAAAGGACCACCGTGGTTTTCGACGAAGGCACAATTGGTAGTTTTTCAACACTTTTTCATTAGCAAGTTTGGTTTGAAGGATGGGAAGTAGAGCCCTTAGTGTAAGCTCCCGTATGCCTTCATCACGGGCTCAAACTATATGGATTAGATATATTCTATATACAGCCGCCCTCCCCCCCGCCTAGATATCTATAGATAGATAGAGAGATAGCTGGCTCCCCATAGACAGATAGGCCTCCCCGGCCGCCTCCCACCTCCCACCTAGATTTAGTAGGGGGCGGGGCGGCTTACATTCAATTCATGCGATCCGATCATGTTACATTCACATTCATGTTACGTATAGAATAGTAGGCGTAGGCGATAGACTTCGATGGATATGGGCATGGTAAGGAAGGATCTATAATTGTAATCGAATATAAGGGCTTTCTTTATATGGCACGGGAACCGGGTGGACCAACCCCTCCGGGTCCCAACCTCCCCAAGCCTTTCTATGTTTCCCAAAATTTGTCCCACGTGAGAGTGGTGGTGCACTAATTTTAAGCCTATGTGAATAGATTTTCAAATATGTGCGAGTTAATATTTGATGCATGAGACAAGGTGGATTGTGACTATCATACACTCCTGGAAAACATATGTATCACTCGGGTAAATGCTTATATAGAAAAATTGATATCCATGACATTAATATCATATCCATGAGCTTGAAGTTTGGGAAGCCTAGCACATTTAAGGTATAGATTTACGTTAAACCAAAATGGTTGATGGAAGATATATTGAGAACAAATTTAAGGTCCCGAGTTACCAAGAGGGAAGCACGGTTGGCACATTACAAGATGATGATCCCAACCTTGCTCTCATAGATGAGGAAGAACTATAGGAAGAGGAAGAGATGAAGGAATATATTGGTGGTGGATCATGGATCTCAAAAACAACCAATCACGGGTCAAAAGAGGTAGTGCGAATGCTCCCCTCCCAATGACGAAGAATAAGAAGTGAAATATGATATTGTTGTTAAGGAGGTAGAGAATAATGAAGGTGGTGTTGAAGACCAAGGCTTCATGAGATTCTTAAGGAGAACAAGGATAGAGGGCACTAATGTGGGACCCTCTCAACCACCAAGGAGATCGTTGAGGATGTATCTGTGAAACCGAGCCCATAGAAAAAGAAAACGAAAAGGTGTAAGGACATGCCTAGGAAAGAAGATGAAGAAGAAATTTTTGATGAGGATGTGTGCATTGTATAGGACACACCAGTTTTTGATGTAGAAGAAGAAGAAGGGCCTAGAAATGAAGAAATGAAGGATCATACAGAGGTGCTTGGGAGCGCGAGGAAGGAAAATGCCCCACATGTGAAGAAGAGGAGAAAGAAAAGAAAATAGGTGAACCGTCATGTGAGCCTCTTGGGAAACCTAGGGGCACATTACATGAAGGCTCGATTCATGATGCAGAGATGCATATTCCTAGACAATGTCGATCTAGGAGAAATAAGGGTGAGGAGATGTATAAGATGCGGAAGTTGGGGTATATTAATGACCCTCCAAAATCATTCGCGTCAGGTTTCAAAGTACTCTTGAGCCTGAGAAGTTGTATGGATGGGAATTGATGGACCCTTGCAAAGCTACAAATATGCGCACATTGAAAAAAATATCTTAAAGCATGCAAACCCATATGGATGATCCATAATTTGACATGAAGGAAGAAGCATGCATTTGAAAAAAAATGAAGAAGGGGCATAAGCCACACACATGACTATGAATCAACGAGAATTGGTGATGAGCATGAAAGTAATGCTTTGACTAAGATGGCGAGTAGAAGTGGCGTGCGCAGAACCTAGATAAAGAGTTCGTAACTTGAGGTCATTGCTGGAAGATAACAAGAATTTGAAGGAACAAGTTGAGCAATTGACCGAGGTGCGAAAGAAGGACAAGGAGAGGAAACAATAGATTTTGGATTTTTCTACGTAGAAATTGGGGGTGAAATTATAGCGGCACATCCAGAGATTGATGAGTAGAAAAATCAAACATACCCCTCTTCCTTGCACTTTCTATAGGAGTGTGTCCACCTCTTACTTGAGAAGAAGGCAATGGTGCCAAAAGAGACAAAAGAAACTACTTAAGCTAAGAGGGAGAGACAAAGAAATTAATTACAGAAGTAGGATTCTAGAGTATGACTCGTACTTCATACATGAAGGAAGAGATGCAGAAAGTAGGGTTGGCACTGAGAATATGTGAGGATCCTGAATAGATCCTTAGAACAAGGAATTTATAGGAGGAGAATGATGTTCTTACAGCCAAGAAGGATGAAACATTGAAAGTAAGGATTTGGATTTAGTATCAAAGAAGTGTGATGCACTTAAAGCAGCTTAGGTATGCTCATGAAGAGAAAATAAAGGAGTTGGGAACACTAGTTGCTAGGAGAATGGATTACATGGATGGCATGATTTCAGGGCTAGCTGGAGTGATAATGGAATTGAAACACAAGGGTGAAGATATGACCCTGGAGGAAATGAATAAGGTACTTGGTGATGTACCTGATAAGGTGAAGAAAGGGCTAAGTGACTAGAATGAGTTGGAGGATGACATTAAGAAATATTACCCCGAACTCATTTTTCTAGCAGAGGAGTAAAGTGCGGTGATCGTCCTTCTCTTATTTTCATTGGTCATTATTTCATTCATTCATAATTCATTCTTTATTATTTAATTCTTTAGAGAGATAAGTTAAACAACCCTATTGCAAGGAAAGCAATGCATTTTGTGTGGGGTAATGTTGGGCTAGAGAAATTGCCTAAGTATTAGAGGGTGCACAAGCAGGTGCATATGCACATGCAAGTGGTAGTTAACAGGGCGCATGGAGAAAGACAAGGTTGAGAATTAGCCATTTTTGTAGGGTGCGGGATAAAAATAGGTTCAATTGGAGATCAAGAAAATATGAGAATAAGAATACTTCTCGGAGAAGGAAGAGCTATTTTGGGAAAAAAATGGAAGAGCAAAGGTCATGCATAGTTTGTGCTAATAATAGGATTAAGATAAAAGCTTAATTATAGATTAATATATTATTATCCTTCTTGTAGAAGCATGCAATTGTTGGCACATGGCTATTTTGAGCATGCGGTCTATTCTAAGATGCATGGGCAGTAAAGGGAAAGTCCCCACCCTTATATATAGTAGTTGATTTGCATAGTTTTGGAGATCATGTATTAAAAAGTTATGTTACCCTAATTTTCCAAGCATGCATGATTTTTAGTAACTATTGTGATGTATACAACTTCACATGTTACTTAATTAATTAGTGCAATGGAGTATTGTGGATGGATTATAGTAATTGATGAATCTAAACATGATGGTTATATGGTTAATTTGATCTTAATTCTGGTTTGATTCATTATACTTTATGGTTGTGATTTGATTCATGTTTTGCTTTACACTTAGTTATATAATTTGTTAATAGTTAATAGGATCATGCATGCTAACATATGGAAAATTTGTTAGAAAGGAGGGACTGATAGGCTTTTTGCACTTCAGGTGAGTGCTCAAACCTATTTGAGTGAAGTGCCAGTGTGCCTAGGCATCTAAGTATAAAAACAATACTACCTTATTTTTATAAATGTGCACGTATACCTCCATTTTTAAGGGAGGTTATTTCTTGATTAGTGAATGCAATTTGGTTTAAATTGATCCATGCAAGTTGAAATTATTTTCTCTCATCTCTATTTTTTGTAGATTTCTTTGTGAAGTGTTACTGATATTAAAATCATTTCTATGCATTTTGTGGTCTTTAAATTGTGCTTCTGCAAGTTTAATGAAAATGTGGTAGTAGTTTTAATTTGACAGATTAATAGATTTGCACTCAAGCAATTTAGATAATTTTTCCAGTCATGACTTATCTATTATAACCACTATTTTAATGTCCTTTGAATCTCTACACCCAATAGCATGTTAATTTGTGTATGAACTAAATTTAGTGCTCCTAGTTATTTTAAGCATACAATATTTAGTTATTTAATGTCACTCTCATGAAGCATAATCTCTACAAAAAAAAATATCTCTACCTTATCCCCTTTTTATTTTATTTTGAGTAATATCTTTTAGTTAGATAATACTTGGGAATACTATAGAAATAACTCTAATGAAGAGATGTAGGAGTAACGGTAGAAGGATTTTAAAAATCGAGCAAAACACCCCTCACTAATCTTAGAAGCTCAATTTCATTTAGCTTGTGCACTTGAGTCATATTTTGACTCTAAAATGAGGAGGACATAAGATGTCATTTGCCTTCTTTGGATGTATAGCCAATACACATCAACAACATGTAGTGTTGCATTAATTATCAAGTGTTCTCACGCACCTCATCTGGGAGGGATAAGTACATCAATTTAAGGCCTTTTCATAGTAATTATATGTAACCATCTTATTGACCATTGTGTATTAACCCCTTTTTATAGGTTTTCAAGAAAAAAAGAATAATATAGGTTTTCATAAAAAAAGAATCCCTAAATCAGCTACGAGATGTGATATCTCAAACAACCATACGTAGGACACTACTTATAAATTATAGATGAATATTTTGGAATATTTAGAATTTAGATCATGATCATATAGCATAAATCCATTCATATAGGAAAATTTCACCTAAGTAACTTTGTCTAAAACAAGTGAATTTTTCTTATTTATAGTTCTAGACCCCCAAAAAAATTTATTACAGTTTCATGACACCTTTCACAACCCTCATGCACTCTTTCATATCATTTTCATTCAATTTCAGTAAAATACTAGTGCAATCCTCTCTAACCCTGGTTTTTACATTCTTAGTTAACTCATATATGCTAGTGCACATTATTGTATTTTACTTGAATTTTTTTATTAGTAAAATTTGGAGAAGGTTCCATGAACCATACAAACCAAATGATATTCAATAATGGAACTACCCAAGAAAAACTAGCAGGCACAAAGGGTCAAACAGGCTTGACCCACAAATTACACGCTACTATCAAGTATAATATACTAAGCTATTTTTAAAAAAATTATACAAAGATAACCAAGATTACATCCATTAAAATACTTGAAAAAACAGACAACCTCGTGACATATAAATCAAGAAGGAAATAAAAATACCAAACCCAAAATATCCACAAGCATATCCAACCCTGTGTCAACAAAAATTCAACACTTAATACCTAAGATTTTAGCTAGGCCTCTAGTACAAGTTCTTGGATAATCATAGATCCTTTTTTATTTCCTTGAATCTCCTCATCCTTTTAAATCACCTCAATTCATCATCAAAGATATTGAGAACCAAATTCATGGTTCTTCTCTCTTTGACCCCACCCAACTAACCGCTCCTATAGAATAGAAATGCACTTCCCTTGCATCACTACATCAACTTTGACCCTCTTCAAATCAGTTGACAAGGAAGAACACTCCCCCACCACCTTTTGATTGATATGTAGAAGAGATTCAACCACCTTTTCAGTGACTCAATTCTCTTCTTCGAGATGATCATTAGAAGAGATATAATCACGAGACCAAAAATCCTTCAAATCAAACAGGCCTACCTTTGGAGGGCTCACTATCCATGGTCATATTCTACAAATTCTCATCCACCTCATGATAATCCTTCCCATCCAAACCCTGACCATAAATCTGGGCTTTATGTTTCTCCTTAAGCTGGGCTAAAGGAACATTGTCATCAGAATCCCCTCCAAGGCCCTCAACTTCCACCTGTTTATTGATAATAGGTTTTCCTGCCTTAAACAACAACAAATTCATACCATGATGCGGGGAGAAATAGAGTTTTCATATTGAAAGTCCCACATAGAAGCACACAAGGATTAGAAGATAAAATAGGAAACCATCATCTTTTGATGTCTAAAATGATTAAGAAGGGTGAGGTGGTGGGTGTGAATCTTTCTAAATTTGTCATCTAAAGTAACATACTTCATCAAATGAAATCATACTTCCGGCCACCTATCGGGGAAAATACAAATGGTCAAATCCATCATCCATGGTGATGATATGTTCTTTAGGGAGGGAAAACATCTCCATTCCATATTCTTGCACCGTCTTTCTTTAAATACCTTCAAGCCCTACATCAGCATGCTTGTAACATTTGTTATCGTATCCTTTGAAACTTCAATAAAAGCATCGCTTAAAGAAAAAAATCCCTCATCCTAGTACGTGGAAAAATTAGAAGTCGAATTGGGTCACCGCCTTTAATTTCATCAGATAACTAGTTAAACCTCCCTTCTTAAAAATCAACCAAATTTCCTCATCTCTTAGAGCAGAGCAACATAGGACAATAGATCCACTCTCAACCTATCACCACCCATAACTATAGAAAAATAACGCCATAATGAAAGAAACTAACACCGAATAGAGAGAACTTGAGAAGAAGCAAATCCCCAAAAAGGCTATTCACATGCTTGAACAAAAGGCATGATCTCCCACAAGAATTATGGCACATCACTCCTTGACTTCCTTTTATCTTTATCTTTAGCAAGTATTTTCTTAACACTAATGGGAAGAGACTCGAGATCATTCCAAAAAAAATTATTCATAAGTCTAGCACCTTGATTAATGAAGGGCATTTTCACAATTATTGCCTTCCCAAAACACGTGGAGACATAGCACCTAATCAAACTTAGAATAAGATTAGAAATATCTAAAATAATATTTCTTATATAAACTTTGTCCCGAGACACCCCTTTTATGCAATTTACTGTATTGAGAGAGTCCCCCTCCACAACCAACTTAGAGATATGTCAATCATTTGCTAAGTGAAACTCCCAAAGAGCATCCATATCCTCGGCAACATGATTGGAAACAACCCATAATGGGCCAAAGTAGGTGGCCAAAAACTCACCCTCAAAATATCTAAAGTGCATCGCCACCACTTGCCACTCTAGATTACCTTTTGAGGATCTATCGAAATTCAACTTAACCCACCTAAGTGGGGGATTATTCCACACCACCGAGATCCTATGGAAAAATAAAAATATAGATATTGGCTAAATCCAAATACTTTAAATTATTACTTTCATGAAATGGAAGCATCTTTTTATCCTTAAAACAATTCAAAGAGATATTTTCAAAGACAACCCACAACACTACGAGTCCTTTGTTTAACTTCAAAGGCTATGTGCATCGACACTTCATTGTGAGTTCGAATGCTCACCCAAAGCGCACGTAGCTACCGGGTACATCATTTGATATGCTTGATAGGAATTTAGCATGCATTTTTATAATCATATTTAACCATGAAACCATTCAAGTATAAAAACCATTGCATTCAAGTCACTTTGGAAACACATATAATAAAGAGAACTAATAGTTTAAACAATAACAAAGATCCATTGAATGATTAGATCACCATATTCAGACATGTAAATAATTATAATCCATCCATAATCATCCATCATAAAGTAGAATTCATTACATCACAAGATATTTGAATACATGGTCAGTTATTACTTCGGTTCATAGATCCATGTGTAAAACCCTACAAAGACATAATATCGATCGCTCATGAAAACTATATCCTTCATCCACATGGTACATTCTATAGTACATTCATTACATATAAACTGGGATGGGGACTTTCCTTCACCGATGCTCTCTCCTAAAAATAGGTGTGCTTTCAAAAAGACAATATTCACTAAATTCCCAAAATATCCATAAAGCATGCATGATTTTACAACAATCCTAATAATATATTTGTTGATGACGAATCGCAGCACCCTTGAATGTCTGCAACACAATGGGTTTAGACTCTCAATGCGATTGCATAACATGGAGCTTTTCCCAAGTGTGGGACCTTACGAAATCGGAAAAGCTCTCTAGATAGATGAAGGCCGGTTCCTATTCCTCTATTCAGATGCACAAATAAAATGTAGAGGGTTTACTAAAAACCTAATCTAACTTGCCGAGGAGACAGGGGTAGTAAAATGCATAAAATAAAACCTAAACTACAAAGGTGATGCACCAAGGAATGAAGAACACTGTCTTGCCAATAAACACAAAACATAAAAATGTAATGCAAGATCATGCACTGAGATAGCGATTTGTAGTGAAAGATCAAGAGGATGCAAATGAACACGAGAGAGGGTTGAGAATCATCCACAGACATGCATTATTTACTCCAAAGATTGATACAACACACTACAAAATGCCAAGAGGCAAAGTTGCATTACGATTTTTAATGGGAGGTTTGAACTCCACAAATTCACTGTCACAAAGAGAAGAAGGGAGGGGCAAATCAAGAATGTCCAACCTTTTGAAAGAAGCCCCTCCTTACAATTTATATGGAGAAAAAGAGAGGGAGAAGAGAAGAATTCAAATCTGCCCCAACCACCTCCAAGACTGCACCTAACTCATCTCATTATGGCGGTAGGTGAGATCCCCAACAAACTCAAAATATGGCGAACTGTATTTTGCATTTTTAAGAACTTGTTCCCACCTAATTAAATATATCCAGTCGTAGTTGGGCAGAGGACCTTGCAAGCTTTCCAAAAATTCTGACCTTGCGTGAATCGAGCTCCTGTGAAAAGTTATGGCGATCTGAATATTTCCCGCGTCAGGGTCTTCTGCCTGTCGGGTTCGGGGTTCTCCTCTGCATTTGCATCGGGTTTGGAGGATGCCTCGACATGTGTTTGATGCTTATGTTTTCTTAAAACCCACTTCCGCCAGTATTTCCAAGATTTCCTTTGTTTCGGGGTCAGAAATGGACTTGCATGTGCATCGGGTTTGGAAGGTGGCTCGACATGTTTCCGCCCCATGCTTTCCCGACATGTTTTCCCGACTCCAAGACCTGATTTGCCTAGGAAGTGTTTCAGGTTTGTGGAACTCTCAAGCATCGGGACATCCTTTGTGATCTGCATGCTTCATGTCTCATGTTTCCCGAAACCCAAAACCCGATTTTCCTTTGTGTCGGGTTTTGAACCTCCCGACATATTTTCCTTTTGTGTTTATCTATATTTACCTATATCTGTGGGGTAGATATATACAACAATTTGGTGACTCAAAGAAATTACCTACCTGCTAGGTAGAAGATCAGTGGCCTTTTAGCGATCCATTGGGCATGGAGTCATAAGCAATAACTGAAACCAACCGATATTTGATCCAGAGCGATATCGCAACTCCTTCTCTGAGAGCATGCTTTGAAGCTGTAGAAATCCAACCTAGGAGAAACAAAACTGTGCCAAAGCACTTGGGAAACTAAAACCTAACTACAACAAGAAAATGTGCATACGCACTTAGAGGAATTGAAATATAGGCTAATATTTACAAGGGTAAACCTTTTTTCCTTTCAAGAATAATGTTTAAGATAGATTCCAGTTAACTGGAATCGAGAGTTCTTCTCCGTCAATGTAGACAATTGGAAGGCATTGCTATTCTTATATCCCGTGACCATGTAGGGGCCACTCAAATGGTATCAAACTTGGAATGCCTTCCTAGTTTTGCCCGATCTACATCCTATTTCGAGAACTAGGTCCCCTTCTGGAAGGTCGTTGCTCTTCTTTCTTATCAAACCATCTTTTTACTAAGGCCTGATCTTTCTCAATTGTTTGAACTACATGTTCTCTAATTTCGCCAATTCCATCAACTCTGCATACCTGGCCTCTATTGGTTCGAACTCGGCCAACTCCAACTTCTTCATGAACTCCAATGCGGGTAGTTCTAATGATATAGGCACATCGCCTCTTTCCCATGACCAACTTGAGGAGAATTACATTGTAGATCTCTTTGGTGTTATCCCTGTCAGCCCATAATGCTGATTTTAGCTTGGTATGCCATGTTCTTTGATTTTCATCCGAGTCCTCACGATGATTCTTAACAAAAAAATTCGTGGACTCGCTCTTGTCCATTACCACCGTGGGTAATAATTGGAAGAGGTGCTCAAGTAGATTCCATTCTTGACAGCCCATTATGTAATCTTGGAACCTACGAATGCCAATGCATTGTCTGATATGATAGTGGCCGGCACACCAAACCTGGTCACTATTCCTTCATAAAATTCTAGTATATTAGACTTGTTTGCCTCTTTGAGCGCTACTGCTTCATCCACTTGGTGAAGTAGTCGTTTCCATGAGAATCCACTTGTGGCCTTGGCTTGAGTTTGGATTGATGACCCCGACGAAGTCCAATCCCCATTGCATAAATGGTTGGTCAACCAAAATTGGGTGCAATGGAAGTCATTGCTAGTCTTTCTTTGCCCATGAAGAGTGCACATTTCTTACACTTTCTTATCCATGTATAGCAGTCATTGAACACTGTGGGCCAATAATACCCTGCCTTCATTATCTTGAGAGTTGTTACTCGTGGGGTGAAATGTCCTCCAGAATCTCCATCATGAAAATCTCGTAACACCCTCTCAATTTGACCTATCCCAATGCACCTCAATAGAACTCCATTGATGTCTTTCTTGAACAAAACACCATCAACAAGCACATATGGAATAAGCTTGTAATCTAAAGTATCTCCTCTTTGCTTTGCTCATTTACGGAGGGCATAGGCACCTGTCTGTAGGAAGTATCATACTGCACGAGTCCAACAAGGAGTAAGCACGTCATCATTTTCTTGTTCTTGACCATCCTATCTGAGTACAGGCGGTCTCTTTTTCATCACTGCTTCAACATTCTAACTCAAAGCTAGTTGTTCACATAGTCCTTTTCCATGTACTAGCTTAGTAACCTTAATTTCGATGTCATATTCCATGACACGAGTGATCCATCCATCGCACGCTTCTCATTCGAGATCCTTATTTAGAAGGAAGTCCTTGACTCCCGCATGAGAGACCAATAATTGGATCTTGTTGTTTGAGACTAGGTGCTTGAATTTCTTTAAGCTCCTGATCACTGCAAGGACATGCTTTTCAATGAAAGAGTACCTAGTTTCGTATTCCTCCAAGCCTTGACTAAAGAAAGCAACTGGTTGTTCCAATCCTTCTTTGTTCTGTTGTACTAGGATTGCAGAAATCGTGTCCCCACCACCAAAGGCATATAGCACGAAGTCCTTGGAGAAGTCTGGATTGATGGAGTTGGAGCTTGAGATATAGCCTCTTTTATTGCCTCAAAACTTTCCTTGCCTTCAGATGTCCACTTAAATACCATGCTCTTCTTCAACATTAGTGTTATTGGCTTCACAAGAGCAGAAAATTGGAACAAATCTGCGGACAAAATTGATCCTTCCCAAGAAGCTTTGAAGAGCCTTCTTGTGACTTGGCAATGGCAACGCTCGAATTGCTTCAACTCTTTCTGGGGATCAATCGTCAACCCTTCCTTTGAAACAATATGGCCTAGGGGTTTTCCTCGTGAGCCTAGAATATGCATTTTTGGGATTGATGATACCCCCAAATCTTCTACATCTCTGGAATACTTGCCTCAAATGACAGAGGTGATCCGTTACATTTTTGAGAACACGGTGATCACGTCAAGATATATGAAAACTATTTTATTGATTAACCCCTTAAATGCCATATCCATTGCCCTTTAGAAAGTGGCTCCAGCATTTGATAGCCCAAATGGCATCTTCTTGTAGGCATAGGTCCCCCATTTGGTGGTGAAAGTCATCTTGAATTGGTCATCTTCTTTCACCATCACTCCGATTATACCCCGAGTAGCCATCTAGAGAGAGAATATCTACGAACCAGGATACTACTTGCAATATTTGTTCCATTGAAGGAAGTGGGTAATTGAGAGATGCCCTATTTAGGTCTTGGAAGTCCACACACAACCTGATTTCTCCACTCTTCTTCCGACCGGTACTAGGTTTTGAACCCAACTTGAGTGCTTGATCGGGAATATAATGCTTGCCTCTATTAGCTTGTTTAGCTCTTTTTTCATTAGAGGCTCAATGTGAGGGTTGACAGGTCTCTACTTCTACCTAATGGGCTTAGCATCTGGATCTAATTCTATGGTATGTTGTGCCAACTTCGGATTGAATCCCCTCAAGTCTTCATAGCTCCAAGCGAAGACATCTGGAAATTCTTAGCAAAGTTGTATGAAATCTGATTTCTCATGCTCAGTGGCCACTTTACCAATTTGAAGTGTTTTGCCTTCCCCAACCAGAATTGGCTCTGAATCTTCTCTCTTGACCTATATGTTAGCCTTTTCCTTATGGAACTGGTCATTAGGGTTGAAGATAGATTCCAATGTTACTAAACCTTTGGGAAGCTTGTTTGTCTACGGTGCACTACTTGATCCCCATCTTGTTGCTCTAGTCATCGATTCCTAGTTGAGAATTCAGCTTCTTCTTGTAATAAATTGACGATCTGTTGATCATTCTCAAACACCCGCCACTCGTGTTATTATCCTAAGGCTGGTGGCCTCACAATCACATGGATATGTGACTATGTTTTTTCCCTTTTGATGTTTTCAACCACATCGAATGTTGCTCATTTGCTGCTGAGCCTATCTGCAACTTCATTTTTCTTCCGGGTATGGACACAATGTTGAAAGCTTGAAATCCTCAATGAGGTCGCATACCCTGTTCTTGTAGCTCTTCAACAGGTCGTTCTTTATAGCATGTTGTCCCCTGACTTGGTTGACGATTAGCTCACTATCTCCAAACACCTGCAAGTTCTTTATGCCCTTTTTCTGGCCCAATGAAGTCCATGAATCAATGCCTCGTATTCAGCCATGTTGTTTGAACAGGAAAATTAGAAACAAAAAGCTGAAAAATATTTGATGTCTTGTGGTGAAATCAACATTGCACCACCTCCAACACCTTGTCTACTTCTCGAACCATTGAAAAATAATTTCCAAACTTTGTTTTCATCCTTTTGTTCAGGCTAAATGATGTTAGGAATGGGTGAATTTTCTTCGTGTACACAATACACGCCCAATTCAGATTCTTCAATTTCCTTATATGGGTCAAATTCATGACTCTTGTTTGCCCATTCATCCAAAGTCAAATCAGGAATTCCCTCGACCTTAGTACCTATTTCTAGATCATTTGAACACTCCTCCTGATCAAAAGCTGAGCAATTTGCATTGATAGGACTTGGTACATGAGGCTCAATATGGAAATTGGCAATTGGTTACTGACTTTGATTATTGCTTTGGCCCCATACCTTGTCCGAAAATCATGTGCGACCAATCTGCAAATAAATATCCCGATCTTTGCAGTGAAGTCTCTTGATAAACACAACGCAAAGAGTGGTGGAAGGTCAATTCTGAGACACATCTTCAGGCGTAACTGTAACATTAGGATAGGCATGTAGTGTTAGGCTTAACCCCTTGATGACCCCAATTGTTCCTACTATCATTCCATCTAGCTACACTACTCCTTTCAAGAACTGGCTCATACTTTAGACCCAGTTGATCCGCTATTTGCTTTGGCATCACTGAACTACTTGCCCTGAATCTATCATGCAGTTGTGTACCAAGTGGTTTCCAACAACCAATGACACATAGAATGGTGGAGGCTTCAAATTCTTGCTTGTTTGGCCCCCATCATGTTGCACTACATTAGTGAGAACTTTCTCATGTCCCTAGTTTGATACATTTGAGGCAGACCAATTAGCCATTGCAGCTTGCAATAAATCTCATTTGCCCAGGATCGCTTTAGTGATTCCCACATGGAAATGTTCACATGTGTCTTCTTCATTTGATCGATGATGTTGAAAGGGGATGAATTGTCCTTTGTTGTCCCTTACTTGGCGCAACCTTTTCTGGAGCTTGAACAGGTGCATGTGTTGCTACAAAAGGTACCTTGGGCTGATTTTGCACATTTGGAGCTACGTTTGGTCTCATCGACCCCTTGTTATGTAGGATCGGGATGAGAAACAAGCTGGATTACACGGTTGTCCCTCTCCTATATTTCTCTTCTTTGACCATGTGTTGGCAGCCACGCCTTGAAAAGGCTGTTGGTTAACTCCACAGAAGTCTTCTGTTTGCCAATTGGCCAATGTGGTTTCTGTTGGAGGTCCCTCTTGTTGCATTTCTTGCTGCTGATTCTCTTCCTGGCTTGGTTCTTGAGGAACACCAATGGTTTGCACCATCAAGGCTGATTCAAAGTGCACCATTGAAACATCTTTGACGCCGATTGATTATGGAGTAGATTGCAAGGGTAACACCGGTCGTATTCTTGTGCCATGTTATTTTTGTCGAGACCAAGGCCCTTGAGGACGTCGTTTGCATTTGGATATATACGGTCGAAATGGCACTGTGTAGCTTGAGGTTGTCCTTGGTTTTGGTTTTGATTTGTAGCTTAAGGTGGTGGTCTATTGTTGGTACGAGGGCCTAGCTTGTCATCTTTGCGCTTGAGGTCTGATCATGGTCTAGCACTTTGAGCTTGATGTCTTTTGATAGTCACTAGCTCATTTCCAAGGTTTTGTAGCTGTTTCATAACCTCCTACAATTCCTTTGAAGTATTTCAAGAAGTTGACGCCTCATTCTTGCTTTGATTTCTAGGAGTTGGAATGGGATTCAACTCACGGTGCTTGGACTGGTTGTAGGATTTCCCATATCTAGATAGAGAGGCATTAGCGGCCTTGGTGCAAGCTTACCACTTGGATCAAAGCAGTTCTCTCGATCGGCTGTGTCATAGGCCCCCTCAAAGCAGTTGTTGTCCCTCCCATTGATTGGATTATCATGGCTATGTCTCGAATTTATAGCCTTAAAGAAATAAAGGAATGCTCCTTCGACGGTTGGTCTAAAAGCTATTGGAATCTGTCCCATGTCCGTTGGAATCGAAGTTGAAATCTGTCATTTGTTCATTTGGAGCCCTTTTGATTGTTATCGGTTGTTCTAATAAATACAAATTATCCGCCCTTTCCCAAATTGGTTACAAAGAGTGAACAAAGTTGGTTCCAATTGAATAGATCCTGCCGCTAGGCTCCTAAACCATTATAAGGCCTTACCTTTGAAAGATGAAGCCAATAACTTGACCTGCAACATCCATTTCATTTATTTCGTGGATTGCACATGCATTAGCAATATCCTGGATGTGATCAATAGGAGTAGTATGATTTTCTCTGTGAAATAGGGTATATTCTTTAGCGCTGCAATTGGAATTTGATTCGAGCATTTAGGGCAAGTGGACTACTTTTGCCTAAAATTGACAAAGGGATTCAATGGTAGATGCGCCATTATGATTGGCCTAAGAACCCCCTGGTTGATGAGAGAAAAGGTCTACTAAGTGGAGGCATAGACAAAGTCCTGTTAGGTGGAGATGGTGATCTTTTTGGTCTTCTTCCTCTCCTTCCTCTCCTGGTGATAGTTACAAGTAGAAAAATAGCCCCTCTTCTCAAGTATCAGACCTAGTTCGAATTCTTCTCATGTGCTTGGGCAACTTGTGCTACTACACCACTGAACTCTATCCCTTTGGAGTCACCAGATGTGTTAGATAACAAGCCTCTAAAAACTGGATTTTGCCAAGTTACACACCAAACTTGACAATATTAAAAATATAATTTAAACTTGAAGGACCTAGAGGAGACAATCTTCAATTCGGAATTCGGGCCTTATTGTGCGGTGTGAATCCCAAAGTACGGGTGGAACTCAGGTCATGCAATGCAACTTACAAAACCCGAATTGCCATGTGTCAGAACTTGGGACATGCTCGACACCCAGAAAACCCGAAATGACTGTTGTCGGGAATAGGACCATGCAATGCATCCCCCAAAACCCAAAATGACTGTTGGGTCTTCTTTGATGTTCTTGGACCTCGAAAACCTGAAACACTAAAAAGCATGAAATTTTGAAAGTCAAAATCTCAAAAAACTAAAGATACCCTTTTGAAGATTACCCCAGATCTACCAACTGGTGAAATTTTTACTTGTTTTGAGCAAGATAAGCCCTTGAAAATTGATTTCGGAGTTCAGCCTAGAAGGTGCAAAATCCGAAATTGTAAAACTTGCAATTTCTTTAGTCCGAATTTCATGAAAACTCCTTCAAATCTTATGAAATGACCTCTATAAATAGGCTTCAACCACCAATATTCCAAAAATGAATTCTAGAACCATCCCCCAAATCCCACTTGACACCCAAAAGAAGAAGAGGATGACATTTAACTAGCCCATTCTAAAATAAAGAACCTTCCAAAATATTTTGGCCCAAAAAAAGCTTCTTGAATATCATTACCACCCATATACTTAGCTTTTAGAATCTTAGTCCATAAACCTTCCTCATTCATCAATCTCCATCCAACTTTATCCATAAGATCATAATTCATGTTCTTTATATCCTTTAGACCAAAACCATCATACTCTTTTTTATTTATTTTACCTAAATATGATTTAGGATATAAATTTTTGTAATTTTCAATGTAATATGATATTATATCATTTGATGCGAGAGAAAACTAGTTTCAACAATATATCTACTTAAACAATGAGATTTCAATCAACCAACTTCACTATCTCGTAAAAGAGGATTTGATACAAGCCTAAATGTATTAAGAACTTGAAATATTGACAAATATCATCATGAATGGCATCAATAACCTACCTTTTCCTAGAATTCTTAAGAACTAACCTTTCAACTCCCTAAGTCCTTTCATTTCATGAAAAACTCATAATCCTTCACCTTCCTTTAGCTTTCTCTTGGTCTCTCGCATTAGTTCTTGGTTCAATGTGTAATTTTATCCTTCTTTTTCTTTTCCAATACCTCTTAGTGTTTTCACCTTGTTCCCATAATTCAAACAATCTCATCTCAATTATCACAAAGATTCAAAATGACCCAAAACCCCAAATTATCCTTCTTGATAAAATTTGCTTGTTAGATGCCCTTACAACAACATGCTTGCAACAATCATGGATAGAGTGATCTAGTAGTTCCCAAAACAAGTTATCAATTTCATTATCACCCATTCATCCATCCCAAGGTGTGTACCAAGTTTTATGACCTAACTCTTCATCTTTCTCTCTCTATCTCACTTTCTCTTTCTTCTTTACAAACCCTCAACTAGGTGCAGGATAGTACATTTACAACCATAACTCTTGATGTGAAATATTACAAGACAAAAAAATTCATGTTTTTGAGTTCCCATTAATTATTTCTTTTTGTAAGAAGATTTTCAAGACTTATCTCAAAAGATACAACATGGTTCCTTTGTTAAATGATCCTTACAATTAGCCCTTTCGATCGTGTGTAGTTACCCTTCACTAGGTTGTCGTGGAAAAATCCTTTTATAGCCAATGGAATTTCAAAATTCTTCTTTAACCCCTTAAGAACTCCCCCATGATGGTTTCTTGCAATTTTCAATTCCAAACTCCTTGATTAAGGGTTTTTCCAGGACATTCTTTCTAGAACCCTAATTGTGTTGTATCCCAACCCAAGAAGATTCTTTCTTCTATAACTTCCACTAAAACTCGTTTTATGGTTCCAAATTTTGCAAGAAGGTATGTCTCCACAACATGAAATTGAATCCTTTATCGGTAGGGGTTGAATAACACGTAAACCGACATTTACTTTGTTTCATCCTTATCCTTCCCCGTAGGTGCACACGGTTCGTTATTAAGTAATAGAATGAAACAATGTCCCTCTTCTCATTAGTTATGTTTTTCTTAAAATATTCATGTAATTTGACCCTTGATAATCTCACTTATAATTACCATACAAGATCCTCTTGCCATATGATTCCTATGTACATGCATAGACTACAACATAACTCAAACTAAGTGCGAATTCCACAAAACCCTTACTCTAGAGCATCTATGATGTATTTAATCAAGCATTCAATTATTTAGATCAACCAACTTCATCTCATATACCTATTTCCACATGCATCACTAATAATTTCTCCATTGTACCTCTTAAGAGTTAATACCATCATATCTTAGGCCTGTGATAGTCTTAACACCATTCAAAACAGAGCATTAGATCACATATCAACCTAGACAAACACATGAAAATCTTTTTGATAGTCACACCATTGGTTCCTTCATGCATTCAAGAGAGGAAACATTATTTCTTAGTCCAAACTCGAAATACTCCTGAAACACGAGATATACACACACAATAATAACTATGATTCTTCATATAGAAATGGTTATTTTCTCTTAAATCCATCTTTTCTTCATCCTCCATCGAGGAATGACCTCTACTCTCTCCTATACTCAAATTTTTCCATGCATGCCACCTACTTCCTATTTCATAACTCTCATTTTTCAAATGTAACTTCTCACTAAGGACTATAATGAATCATTATGTCAATCATCACAATTGGGAAGTTTACATTACCTTCAAAAAATTTATGACCTACATTTTCACATAAAGACTTATAACACATCATAACACCCCAACAAGACACTTATAACCCTTGACAAACTCCTAAAACATGACTAGAAAACTTACTTCTCTTGAAAAGTACACATTTAACTCATTACATGCATTAGAATTTGAAATTATATTTAGGAGGAAATGGACCATTTGAAATTTCAAAATCTCAACCCTTAATATGATATTCCACATGCCCAATTTGACCTCATTCACCTTCTAACCATGAAAGTACATTTTTGGTCTCATTTGAAGATGCCCCGCATCATACTCCCAAGGGGGAGAAATTTTAAGCTCTATTTTATTTTCTTCTTCCAATTTCTTCTCTTTCCTGACCTCATCTTCTTCCTTATTTTATGAGTTCTCATTATTCTCTCTCTTAGCTTTGTCTTCTTCACTCTTTCTTTGTTTTATTTAGCTTCATTTTCTTATCTTTGTCTTCACTTTTCTTCTTGTTTGTCTCTTTCACTTTCAATTGTCTCAAGAAATCAGGTTCTTCTTTATCTTCTTCATTCCATATCTTGCTCAAATCTGGTTCAATTTATTCCTCATGGCTCCCTTGCCTTTTCTCATCCATGTCATGGTTTTCACCTGCACAAACAAAGCTAAAAGCCACCTTAATTTGCAAAAATATAGGACTATTAGTCCATTCCTTGTCCTCTCTTCTTTTCAACTTGTTATCTTCGTTCACTTGTTGTTTCTCTGCTAAGAGCATTGTATCTTATTATAAAGCATCATATTATTGTTTTTTTCTTCAGCTTGAATATTCATTATACTTTCATCTTCATTGTCTTCTTCACTTTCCCTTGTTTATCTAACATTTTCCTTAGATTTCACCTCATCTTCTCCACTTATCCAGCTCCGCATGCTTATGAGATCTCTCCATGATCTTCTCATCACATTAACTGTTGCACTTTCACTCTTGATTGGTTCATAGTGAGATTGATCTTGCCCAAAACTTCTTTCTCAAGATTTTCTTCCCTCATCTTCTTTATCTCTTCATTCGAGGCATCATTTCTTGCTTTCTTTTCTTTCCTTTTGGTACCTTCATTCACACATAAAAATACATAATCAGATTTAAAACTTGGAGGCCCTTGAACCTCTTGAGAAGCTCCATTAGTGATCTCTTCCTCTTCATCACTTTGTTTCTCCTCTTTTTCACTTTCTTGTTCTTTTCCAAGATAAACTAAGAAGCTTGCAATTATCTCTTCTTCATCCAAGCTCTAAAATTATTAATGTATAATTTTCTTTACCACTTATTGTTTTTTTCTTCATCCTTTTCTCTATCATCTTCAAATCTCTCTCTTCCTTTCTTATGATCTTCCTCAACTTCTCTTTTTGTTTCTTCTCTACAAGTAGCTTTATTAGCCACTTAACTCCTATTCTCATCTCAAAGAAAATTTTATTGCCTCTTTCCTCCATGCTTGTATCTTCTATCATTTCTCCTAACCTCTTCACATCCTCCTTAAGCTCCTTAAGCTCTTGTTCAAACCACAACTCTTGCTTTCTTTCCATCTCTCTCTTCTTTTCTTATTTTCTCTTTCTCTATTTTTCATCTCTCATATTCTTCATCAACTTCTCTATTTCTCCCATATTCCATGCTCTGATACCAAATGATGCATAGAAAAACTAGTTTCAACAATATATCTTTGAAACAATGAGATTTTAATCAACCAACTTCATTATCTCTTCAAAAGAGGATCCCATACAAGCCTAAATGTCTTAAGAACTTGTAATATTGACAAATATCATCATGAATGGCATCAACATCAACATAATCTATCTTATCTTTCTTAAGAACTGACCTTTCAACTCCCTAACTCCTCTCCTTTCATAAATAACTCATAATCCTTCACCTTCTTTTAACTTGCTCTTGGTCTCTTGCACAAGTTCTTGGTTTAATGTGTAATTTTTCCTTATTTTGATTTTCCAATACATCTTAGGGCCTACACCCTATTCCCATACTTAAAACAAGCTCATCTCAATCATCTCAAAGATTCAAAATGACCCAAAACCCTAAATTATCCTTCTTGATCAAATTTTCTTACTAGATGCCCTTAAGACACCATGCTTACAACAATCATGGATAGAATGATCTAGTAGTACCCATAACAATTTATCAACTTCATTAGCACCCCTTCATCCACCCCAAGGTGTGTACTAAGTTTTATGACCTAACTCTTCACCTTTCTCTCTCTATCTCACTTTCTCTTTCTTTCTTACAAACCCTCAACTAGGTCCGAGACAATAAATTTGCAACCATAACTCTTGATGTCAAAGATTCCAAGGAACAAAATTAATATTTTTTAGCACCCATTAATGATTTATTGGTGTAAGAAGAGTTTCAAGACATTTTTGGATAATTTTCTTCGTTCCCAATCAAATGAATGAACTAGTAATGAAAGTAACTAGGAACTCGGAACATGGAGGGTTTATGGTACTCTACGATGTGATGGGATGAATGAATTGTCGAGAGTGATGATGGATCCTTGTTGATACAATTTGATGACCTATGAATAAGAATCACTAAAAATAAAATGGATTAGATAGGATATGCGGGGGTTTCCCGACAAAGCAGATCCAAGAAGCGTTAACTTCCTTGGCGGATGTCAACCCCATTTAATAAAATAAAGTGGATTAAAGGATGAAATAGTAGATAGCCTATAGAAAAAAATATTACTAAATCTGAAAATGACTGAGATTGATCTAAAATTTGATCGATTGAAATAATCGTAAATCAAATGTTACAGTGGTCTGGCCGACGGAAGAATGGATTTGGAATGTAGAATAATTATGTGAACCTCCAAAATCCTAAGTGCAAACTGAAAACTATCGAGAGGTCTATGGATGTTGGGAGATGACCTACAAAATCTTCTCGCATAAAACACCAAGGAATGGTTTGAAATAGCAATAAGAAAGGATTGATTGGTAGGTAGGACCCAGTCGATGTGACCAGGTTGATTCCATGGTGACTATAGTAGAGTTGGGTAAGGCCGAGGTCAAAAGGATGAAATGGGAGACCTACAAGTAAAGAAACTAGAAGAGAAGGCTGACAATGGAGCTTTGGGTGTTGCAGAGGCTGATCTAAACCTGTAAAACATTAGATGCAAACAATACAAAGATAATTTGATGAATATCACATAAATAACATGAAGATGATGATAAATCTCATGAAGGATGATCGTGAGTGATGAAAGCATGTTGAAATGATGTCCATGAGATTTGTAACTATTAAAAGACTCGCTCGAGTGCATGAGGAAGAGTTCACAGGTCACAAGGAAGCTCCAAAATTTGCATTCATTTGATTATTATGGAAAGAAAAGACTAGTTTTATAAGGTCAATGGTGACTGGGTTGAGTCACCGACCATGACCACGGGAAATTTTCCTCAATGGGGCTAATTTTTGCTTTTATTGGGATTTTTACATTTAAGAGTTAGAAGAGTGCTTTAAAGCATGTAAGGTAAAAGGTATTTTTAGGGATGTTAAGGGATAAAGATAGGAAAGATAAGAAAGCTAGAAAAGCAAGGGGATGTATGTGTTAGGATAAAAACATCCTAAATAGAAGGTTTATTAGGGCATGTGATATATGAATTGATTAATTAATTAATTAATTAATGTGGCTTAATTAATTAATGGGAATTGGATGGGCATTAAAGGTGATAGGATAATTAAGTGGGCATTTTAAATTAAATAAAAAGGGGGAATGAATTAAATTAAGGGGGTAATCGACACTAAAAATTTCCTCCATAATTTCTATTTCATTAATGTATGTATTAGAATAGGATGTTGTTAAGTATAATTAGTAGTAGCGTCGATAGAAGATAACGGCGCCGTCAATGCGGTGCCGCCAATAATGTGGAGTACGGTATGTCAGTCAAAGTACAATAGAATGTTGTAAAAAGTAAATATTTGTCGTAAGTGGTCCGGTAATGTTAAAATGTCAAAGTTTGGGTAATTAGAGAAGTAGGGTCTACATGATTAGGAATTAGAAATATTATATTGGTAATAAGGACAAGGAGTGAGGTCATAAATATTTTGTGTATTTTATTTGTAAAAAGTCTAAAAATGTGGAACCCATGTAAAATGATAAGGTTTATCTTATCTTAAAGGATAAGCTTACATGTACAGATAAGAGTTAAGGTATGAAATATGATTCGTCAGAGTGGATTTCTTATCCTATCTTAGAGATAAGATGGATAAGCCTGGAAGTTCTATAAATAGAGAGGCCACCCCCCTCATTTAGCATAGAAGGAAGTAGTGAGAAATATTGTAGGAAGTGTGCGAAGGAAGCCATCGGTTTAAAGGAGTGCCGGATTGGTGATGATGTAAAGACCAAGGTGAAATAAGGCAGAAGGGTATAGATACCAAATTTAGGTGTCTACATTTTGCCCCTTTTTGTTGAGTGGTTTGTGGTAGCAAGCCATGAGACAAAAACAATGAGAGAGTAAGATGAGGATAAATAAGGATTGATGATGAGCCCCCTCAAACAGGGGATCGATGATGCAATGGGAAATCGATGACGCGTTTGAAAAAAGTAGATGATGAAGGGAAAGTGGGTGAAGAAAAATGGGTAAAATGGTAACCAAGGCAAGATGCCCCAAGGAAAAAAGGATCGCAATAATAATAAAAACTATGGTGGTGACTTTGATATCACTTTAGTAGACAATTGTGGTCTCAATAGAGATGGAAACAGTTACTATGGGCCAGTGAGTGGGTGAAAATCACTGCAAAATGGATGCAAGCTGGGATGACCAATGGGTCATAGGAAAGTCATCAAATTATGCATAACTAAATGTGAAAAGTATGTGAAATCCTTCGTACATGAGGAATCAAGAAAAAAGGTATGTGTCTACAAGGGATGAGGATGAAAATAATGGTGCCCCAACATAGGACATGAAAAATGGCCTGGAGAAGGCGATTGGAAAATGGGTGGTGAAATAATATGCCCTAAGGGGGGAAGTGTATGGCCACAAGGAAAAAAAGGGAAAAAAAATATTCCCCAAGAGGGGAAAAGTATGGCCACAAGGTGGACTTTGAATGAGAAAATGGTGCCCCAAAGAAGGGCACAAATATGGCCACAAGAGTGGACTTTAGAGAGTAGAAACAGATAGGATTGTGAAATAAAATTCCTGAAAGGAGGAGTAAATATGGCCACAAAGGTGGACTTAGAGAGTATAAAGGGATAGTTTGAATGTTGGATTAAATTCCCAGAGGGAGGAAAATAAATATGGCCACAAATGTGGACTTTGAGATGATATGTGGAGGATGCAAAATATGGAAACAAAATTCCCTAAAGGGAGAATATAGATGGCCACAAAGGTGGACTTAAGATGAGAGAGATTGGATAAGATCAGATGAGGTGTAGGATAAGATGCAACTTAATGATAGTGACCTATAGGTATGATGACACTACATCATATCAAGGAATGTGTGAGGAAAGGATGTCTCTAATCACATTGGAGGTAAACAAAAGGGGATCTAAGTGATGCAAAGCACATGTGACCAAAAAAATGTTAGCATATAACCAATGATAGTTAGTCATATCAAAGATCATAAAGAAACATGGATGAAATGAACTCATAAACCTAATGTTGACATGACAAAATGGGTTTGAGATGTAACTTGTACATGGGAAGAGGGTTCTCCATAAGTGGTGTTCCCTAAATCTATGCCCCACTTTGGGAAGGGAAAGAGCAAACTGATCAATGCGGGAAGTTTCTAGAAGAAAGTTGATCAATGTGGGAAGCTTTCTTAGGATGTTAATAAAATGGAAGGTTGATCAATGGGAAGCCTTCAATCCATAATGAGTAGTATCCATCCTTTGAGGGTATGGTCTACTTTATACATAATATAGATGGAAAGAATGATATATGATATATCCATCCTTTGAGGGATCAGTCTATTTCTTTTATTTTTTTTTATTTTGATTTTGCATTTGCTTTTTTTTTTTTTTTTTTTTGCATGAACAACTGTCCTTTGAGGGAGCAGTCTATTTTTAATAACTTTGATTTTTGAGAAGAGCATCCATGAATTTTTGATTTTTACATGGGGAAGAGCTGGGAATAGCTAGGTAGACCACTTAGAAGGGGATAATGAATGTACAAGAAACACCCTGGACCCTTTGCATGGTTCCAATAGGTGAATAAGAGGGTGATGGATGTAATGATCATGGATTTCTCACCAAAAGGGGAGAACCTATCCATAAGGAATATGCTATGGGAAGAGCCGTGGTGCCCATATTTAAGGTCACATCTAGGAAGTGATGGAGACCACATAATTCCAAATCATCACAATGGAAGATGGAAGAGGCTAAGATGGAGGAATGATCTAAGGATATGACTAAGAGCTCATTGGTAGATATGCTAACAATAGAATGGTCACAAGTGTAATGTGTTAAGAGGTTCCACTTCCGGTTTACCATCAGGGAGGCCAATCGATAGGCTCTTCGACCCATACTTGTGTATGATAATGTATGGTCCAATCTATTTGGGGGAAAATTTTCCATGTTGGCTCCTTTCTAGAGTAGTGACATTCTTGATAGGATAAAATGATGATAGCTTATGAAGATGGGATATGATGAGATGAATAAGCAAAGATAAAAACTATGCACTACCTTTTCAAAAGTAAGGAAGTAAAGGAAACATGCATCCCTGAGTAGATGGCCACAAAAGTGGACTTAGGATGAAGGTAAAAGGTCTCTCAATGGAGAGACAAATATGGCCACAACAATGGACTTTGGATGAGAAGATCAAAAGATTAAAATATGGCCACAAAGGTGGACTTTGAATGAGAATAAATGGTCCCCCAAGGGAGGGAAAAATATGACCACAATGGTGGATTTTGAAGATATGGTCCCCAAGGGAAGGATGAGGTGATAAGAAGATTTGATTTAGATTGAATGAGTTGGATGAAGATTAGAAAATATGTGTGACTCCTCAATGGTGAGGAATCAAGAAATACATGTTTCAAGTAATGGCCACAAAAGTGGGCTTAAAATGATGCCAAGGATGGAAAGGATTTAATCTAGTAAGTGGACCGATCTTAGAATGAAGTCCCCCAACATGTATGGATGAGGAAGATGCAAGGGGATCAAAAAGAAAGGGAGGATGCTCCCCCAGTGTTGGGAAACTTAGATGTAGATGAGATAATGAATGCCGAAGGAGTTTAGATGGGATCATCTTGGATTTGGATTGGATATATGGTTGGGGACCACAAGGGTGATGGAAAGACAAACAATATCAATGAACAAAGGGGACCTTCACGTGGTAGGAGATGCTAAGGGATGATGTGGATGGAGGAGTCTTAGGAAACCCAATGGATGGGGATATAGGAATAGGATTGGATTGGTCATGGATGGAGAAGGATGTTCCCTCTGAATGAGGAAATCATCTTTCTCAATAAGGTCATAGATGATGGTCTGAAAGGCCTTACAATGCTCAATGTCATGACCCGAGGGTATGATGATAAGCACAAATGCAATTGTGATCAAACCATGATGGACTTCTTACTATTAGGATTAAAATCTCTAATGGGAGGAAGTGTGATTACAGATATTTGGATTAAATGTCTAAGGATCTCTATGTAAGATCCAATAGAGGTAGTGTAAGGAAGATAACTCTTGTGGGTTTTGATAGGATGTTTGGGCTTAGGTGTAGATGTAGATTGGATGGGTAAATTAGGTGTCTTGAAAGACAAATCAACTTTGGGAGGAGAGTTAGATTGTTTGGATTGGGATTTATTATTATGAGATGTCTTAGATGAAGGGGTTGGCCCTAAAATAGATGAGGGTGTGCTTAGGATGGATTTTGTAATGTTGGATCATGAGGAGAGGTAAGGTCTAATTTCTTACGAGGGTGCATGGGAGACTTTTTGGGGATGTTTACCAAGAGTCTTAGATTTTGATCGAGAAGATTTACCCTTGGTAGGGATGACTATAATTTCAACCGGTGGATCTAAATATTGTGGTGTAGTTTTGGGATTGTTGATGTAGAAACAATTGATTTTGAAGAGGGAGAATGAATCCCCTTGTGTTTTTCTTAGATGGAGGTGTTTTCTTCATAAATTTGCAAGGGGTATCATTGATATATTCACAAATGAGAGGATGTGATTGTGTAGGTGGTAATAGATATAGATGTAGATATAGGAATGGATGTTGGAGAAGGAGTAGGTGTAAAATATTGGGATGGAATGGATGATGTAGTCATATGTAAAGATGTAGGTACATGCATTGAGATAGGTGTTGGGATAGTTGTAAGTGGGTTATAGAAATATATGTGGTAGAAATGGTGTAGTTGGGATTGATGTGGAAGTGAGTGATGTAGATGTAATAGGTGTGTTTGATGAAGGACTAGATGTGAGAGATTGGGATGTAGTGATAGTAGGTATGGTTGAGATGGTTGTAGACATAGGTGGTGTGGATGTAGTAGTAGGTGTGTTTGATGTAGATGTGGGTGAAGGAATAAATGTGAGAGATGTAGGGATATGTGTGTATATCAATGGGGCCAAAATAGGTGCTAAGGATGAATATGATGTGATAGATGAGGCATGATCAAAGTGGATGAAGTAGGGGTATAGTCAAAGTTGATGTGGATGTGGTAAGGGTAGGAGTAGGTATAGGTATAGGACAAGTAGTAAAAGTTGATATAGGTGTGATAGTTGTGGATATGATAGGTTTTGAATAAGGGGTGGGAATAATGTCTAAGGTAGGAACATGTGGAGTCGTTGATGAGATGAGATCTTGATTAATGGTGTTAATGGTGTGAGCATTTGGTAGTTGAGATGTAGAAGGGGTGGCTTGATTTTTTGGTGGTTGATTAGGAAAAGGTTTCTTAATTTTGTCGAGGGGTTGGCTAGGTGAAGTGGTGGAGCTGTCTATTTGGATATCCCCCTTGATTTATAAGTTGTTGGATGTGATCTTTGAAGGAATGAACACTTCTCAATGTCGTGACCTTTGACTTGATGATATTTACAATAGTGGGCTTCATGATACCAAGTGGGTTGGGTCATGAGTCATCCATGGGTCATATGGGAGGAAGTTGGATGGAGTGTACTACCATCAACTTGTCAAATACCAAACTATAGGATTCCCCCAAGGGGGTATAGTTAGGAGATGGTCTAAAATCTCTTTGTGAAGACTCCATGTGAGAGGGAGATGTGGATGGGGATTGAACCATGATGGTATTGGTAGTAGTTTTAGACTTGTCACTATGTGTAGTGGGTTTGATGAACTGGTCTTGGGCTTGTTTGATTTAAGTTTGAGTTGGCCTTGCTCAAGGGCATGAGTTTTGATTTTATGAGCCATGGTGAAGGCTTCTTCAAATGTTTGGAAAGATTGGATTTGTAATGTAGAAGAAATATGCTTTCACAAGAATGTGAGAAGAGTTTGATGAGTTCAGTTTGTGGAAGAGTAAATGATAGTTGCTTATAATGCCATGCCATCAGTGAAAAAATATATGATAGACTCATCATCAAATTATTTAATGGTGTATAAGTCATTGATAGTGATTTTTGTGCAATATTAATCAAAAAATTCTCTAGGAACAATTGTGTGAGTTGGGTAAAGGAGAATAAGGAATGTTGAGGAATCATTGTACCAATCCAATGTTGGACCACCAAAGATATAGGGAAGGTGTGAAGCATAAGTTCTGATCATGTGTGATAAGGTAACATGTGTGTTTAAATGCGTGGAGATGTTGTTGGGGATCTTCCTTGCTTATTGAACTTGGTAAACTTGGGAAGCTCCCAATGAGGAGGGTAAGGTTTGATTGGAACCGACGGATGAATGGGTTCATTACATAGATTTTTTCATAAGATAATGTAACCTTGGGTCCCAAGGTAGTAGCCTCTAGACTAGCCAACCTATTCATTAAGGCATGAATAGGATCATTTGATGTGATGATAGGTTGGGGGATTTGGTTGTGTGGCATGAAAAGTAGCTTGATAAGGTGGTTGATAAGTTTGTGGATGTGTGGGTGTTTGGGAATCATTTGATAAGGATTAATATATGTCATGGGTTGAGATTGGATAAGTTGTTGCAATGATTGATGTTGAGAAATAGGGACATGATGTGATTGTTGGGATTGGGAAAGTTGTTGTGGTAAATGATGAGTGGGGATATGAGTGTTAAGAGGTTGAGATGGTTGGAGCATATGATGGGTAGGAATGTAAGTGTTAAGAGGTTGAGATGGTTGGATAGGCATACTTGTAGTAGGGATGGAATAGAGATAGAGTTGACATAAAGTGATGTGGGTGGAATGGGATCCACCAATTGAGTAGATTGATAGGATTGAAAGATTGTGGGAGATTTATGAAATAAGAAGTCATATATGGGGCTAGAAGGAGGTCCAAGAGTTTCTAAAGGAGCTAGAGATGGGGGTGTAGTTGGTCTAGAAAGGTTGGATTGATGAGAGATATGAGGATTGGTTTCAAGATAGGGATGATTTTGGATGACATGGTCCTCATGAGAAGTGAGACCATGGAGACAAGGGGTTGGGTAACCAAAGGTGGTCTCAAGTTTAGAATCTTGTTGGGAGAGATCATTAGAGGAAGGGATGTCATTGGATGGAGTGGATTGTTGTGTTGTCTCGACTTGAGGAAGGGTAATAATAGGCATGAAATAGGTGAACATTTGTTTATGTAATTTGTTAACAAATAAATCAAGCAACAAGTTTCTTATCATCATGATTAATTAAGAAATGTGAGAAAAAGAAAAGGGGAGGTGGATAATGAAGGTACCTAAGGAATGGAAGTCTAAGGCTGGTTTTAGGTAGTTATGGCTAGGGGGATATTTCAAGTGGCTTCTGTTGGGTGATGAAATCCCAATCATTCACTAGGTAGGAAGATGTTTAGATGTGTTGATTTAGATGTGTGAGTTTTAGGTTGTGTGTGATAGGATGTGAGATGTAACAAGTTAACCCCTACTTAAGCTATGTTATCAAGTAAGATGAAGAAAAAGAAAGGTTCTTTTTAAACCAAATCAAATGTGATCTTTGATGAGGACACACACAGGAAAGGGAAATATGATGCAAAAAGGAGAAAATAGGGAAAATGAGGAATACCTAGATAAATCTTTTCATTTTTATCTGAACTTTAAGTGAAGAGAAATCCAAGCAACCGAACCCAACACGAGAAAAAAAAAAGTGGCCTTGTGTTGTGCAATGTTAGTAGAAGATGAAAAGAAAAAAAAATAGAAATAAATGAAAGGGATCACCTAAAGGGTGGTCCCACCAGGTGTGCCAAGAATGTTGATCTAATTTTTCTTCCTTTTCTAATTAAATGATCTAGTACTAAATAAAACTAGATAACTCAGAAAATGGAGGGTTTAAGGTACCTCGAATGTGATGTGATGGATATGGGTGCAAAGTGAATGATGGATCCTCACTGTGAGCTCGATGAACCTACAAATAAGAATCACTAGAAAGAAAAAATTATTAGATAGTATATGTGGGGGTTTCCCAACAAAGTGGATCAAGAAGTGTTAACTTCCTTGGTGGATGTCAACCCCATGTTTTGATAAAATAAAGTGATATAAAGGAAGAAATAAATGATAGCATGAAAAAGAAAAGTCTTAATATTATGAATCTAAGAAAATGATTAAGATTGATCTAAAAGTTGATCTAATTGAAATAATCAGATAAATTAAATGTTACTAGTTTGGGTCAAAATAAATGACCGACTAACTCAGGGAGAATGGATCAATAGGAATGTAGAATAATGATTAGATGAATGGTAAGAAAACATAAAACATGCAAATAAAAGTAATACTAAGAAGTATGTGGATGTTGGGAGATGATGGAGAATGTTCTCTAGAGTGCGATTAAAAAACACCAGAATGGCTTGAAATATAAGAATAGGAAAATTAGTCGATGGATGAGGTCATGATTGAGAAGCAGGACTAGGTTGGAGTCAAGGTTGACACCGATAGAATGGGTCTAATGGATAAGGATATGTGTTAGGATAGAAGGAAGGATAAAAGGTAAATGGATAAAATGGGAGAACCTACAAGTAAAGAAAGCTGAAAAGAAGGTTGTTAATTGAGCTCGAGTGTGCAGAGGCTGATCTGAAACTTGCAAAATGTTAGATGTAAACAATATAAAGATAATTTGATGAATATTGCATAAATAACACAAATATGATGATAAATCTCATGAAGGATGATCATGAGTGATGCAATCATGTTGAAATGATGTCTAGGAGATTTTTAACTATTGTAGGAATGCTCAAGGACATGAGGAGGAAGAGTTCACAGGTCACAAGGAAGCTCCAAAATTTACATGCATCTAATGATTATGGAAAGAAAAGACTTAGTTTTATAGGGTCGATGGCAATGATGGGATGGGTCATCGTCGACTATGGGGAAATTTTCCCCAATGGGGTTATTTTGTGCTTTGATTGGGATTTTTTTTTTTAAGAGTAAGAAGAGTGCTTTAAAGCATATAGGAGGATTAAGGATTGGGATTTCATGGGTATGTTAAGAGGATAAAGATAGGTAAGATAGAAAGAAAGCTATAAAAGTAAATGGGATGAATATGGATGTTAGGATAAAATAATCCTAAAATTAATAGAAGTTTATTAATAAAATATTAAAGGTGATTAAAAGGTGAGATATTAATATTGATTAATTAATTATTACCCTTCACTAGACTGTCATGGAAAACTTCTTTTCTAACCAATGGGTAAGTGCAGGAAGTTGATGGACAAATATAGGGTCATCCGTGGACATCATATTGCAAATAACAACATAATATCAACTTGTAGGGATTATTAGCAATACATACACTCAAAATTAGACAAAATTATATTAATATGAATCATAGAATCTGGAATCTAGTTTCTAAAATACTAATTTTTGTAAAAAATGGATAAGATTAGCTATATTAAACACTCAAAATTCAATGACTTGGTATTTTTTTTTAAAAACGCCGATAAGATTATAGTCTGTTTGCCCACAATTTGGATGACCAAAAATTGATATATATTTTTTTCCTTTGGTGAGAAGTTATATGCCACTATCTATCTTGGGATGGATTTTATTTTGTATTTTTTTGAGTAATATTTTATTTTTTATGATTTTTTCCGTGAAAGTGGTATGAAAACATAAAGAAAACAGAGCACTTTCCGTTTGCCCGCCATAACTTCATCAAAAAATATTGAAATCAAATAATTTTTTTGAACATGTATATAATTTCACCACGGTTGGGATGGTATAAGTTTTATCACATTCTGATAAGTGAAACAAATTTTGTATTCTTAAACGTAGACATAAACATTCACAAGAAAAAGTGTCTTAAAGACCTACTATTAGTAAAAAATTATAAAATGATATTTATCCTCTTCTATTCACTTTAAAATCAGTATTTCTACAAAGCTAATAGTCTCCCCTATGCAATGGTACCATTTTTATGACATAGTTTTTACTTTTCGGCATGGTTCAAGTCCGTGGAAGACTAAATTTGATGTTTTGTTGTTTTTAATGTAAAATTCAGGATTTGATGTCCACTTAATTGTCCCCCAACTTGGTGCACTTACCCTAATGGAATTTCAAAATTCTTCCTTTCCCATGATGGTTTCTTACAATTTTCAAATCTAAACTCCTTGATTAAGGGTTTTGTCATACATTCTTTCCTAAAACCCTAACTATGTCTTATCCTACTTTGAGAAGCTTCTTCCTTCTATAAATTCCACTAAAACACATTTTTATGGTTCCAAACTTTGCAAGAAGTTAGGTATCCAAAAAATTAAATAGAATCCCTTATCAGTAGGGGTTGAAGAACACATAAAACTATTCTTTACTTTGTTTCCTTTGTATCTTGCCCTGTAGGTGCACACGATTCAGCTTCACTGTTAAGCAATAGAATGAAATAATTGTCCTCTTCTCCTTAATTATGTTTTTATTAAAATATTCATGCAATGTGACCCTTGACAATCTCACTTCTAATGAACATACAAGATCCTCTTGCCATATGATTCTTATGTACATGCCTAGACTGCAACATAACTCAAACTGAGTACAAATTCCACAAAACCATTACTCTCACAGAGCATCCGTAATGTATTTCATAAAGCATTTAATTATTTAGATCACCCAACTTCATCTCATATACCTATTTCCACTTGCATCACTAATAAGTTCTCCATTTTACCTCTTATGAGTTAATACCATCATATCTTATGCATGTGATAGTCTTAACACCATCCCAAATATAGCATTAGATCAAATATCAACCTAGAAAAACACATTCAAGCTTGTTGATTGTCACACCATTGGTTCCATCATGCATTGTAGAGAGGAAACATTATTTGTTAGTCAAAAATCAGAAATACTCCTAAAGCACAAGATATACACATACAATAAGTCCATATATATATAAAATAACAAACAATTTATGTATGAAGAATCACGATATATATATATATATATATATATATATATATATATATATATATTCTTTGTGATTCTTCATACATAAATTTTAATTTTCTCTTCACTCCATATTTTCTTCATCCTCCATCAAGGAATGACCTCTAGAACTGACCTCTACTCTCTTCTACACTTTAATTTTTCCATGCATGCCATCTACTACCTATTTCATAACTCCCATTATTCAAATGTAACTACTCACTAAGGACTATAATGACTCATTATGTGCCCATCATCACAATTGGGTAGTTTACATTACCTTCACACATTTCATGATCCACATTTTCACATAAAGACTTATTACACATCCTAACACCCCAAAAAGACACTTACAACCCTTGACAAACCCCTAAAACATGACTAGACAACTTACTTCTCTTGAAAATTCCACAATTAACTCATTACATGCATTAGAATTTGAAATTATATTTAGGAGGGAAATGGACCATTTGAAATTTCAAACTCTCAACCCCTAAGATGCTCTTCCTCATGACTCCACATGCCCAATTTGACCTCATTGACCTTATAACCATGGAATTGCATTGGTTGGTCTCATTTGAAGATGCCCCTGTATTATCATTAAAACATAATTGTTTAGTAACTCAATTATACAACCCCTAATTTTACTATCACAAGTCCAAGATTCCTTCTTAGAGTGTGCTTGGATATGAAATCTCTATATTTCCTTAATAGGTTAGGATGCATGTGATTATATAGATGACTTGTATAAATGATTTACTACTCAATTGACCTTAAGTTGACTAAAGTAACTAATACATTTGAAATTTTGATTTTTTCTAGTGTAATGGATAGTATTGTTAGCCAAAAATAGAATCATCAACCAATTATTTCATAAGTTGGTGATCCCATCTAGGCTCAAGATAGAACCTAATCAAAGACATGAGGGTAATATATTAGATTCTAAAGATTTGTTACGTATAGGTTTTATTGGTTATAGATGTGCTAAGTTTAAGAGTATTAATGACTTAATGCACTTAGAGTGTGTGGATTGATAAAGATGCCTTTGAACTAAGTTAATAAATATGTGAATGGTATAATGTTGGAATAAATTCCAACCGATTATTTCCCAAGTACATTAGGTTCAAATGTTGGGTACTTTTGTATACAACAAGTTGGTAAATACCATTCATGGTGTTCCTTATTAATACCCCTTCCACCATATCACATCACCCATTAATACTCCATCCCAAAGGTTGGGGTTAGCACACAGTTTTACGAGATAATATATAAAATCTAAGCATACATGCAATAAAAGTGGATATTCTACCAGAAGAAATATACAAAACAAGATATATAAATCAAAACCAAATTTAATGTGGTTCACCCAATGTGGGTTACATCCACAAAGAAACAAGCAAATCTATTATATAAATCTTTGAGAAGATATCCGGTGAAGATTTACAATCTTCCACACCTCTCATGATGTACAATACTTTCTTTCTCTCAAGCTTCTCCTTCTTCTCCAAGAATTTTCTCTCACAATTATTTTACACAATAATCATCAATTCTCTCTCCTCTTACTACTCTAACCCTAGCTACCAAGCTATATATACCTTATATAAACTTAGGGCACTTAGTCATGCAATTACAATCAATAGATCTGCTTTAATACTAAAATTAGATCTAATTCTCATGAGTTAAATAAAACACTCATGCACAAGTAACCGATGTCGGTTATCCCTAACCGATGGTGGTTCCTTCTTGTCCTGACCGATGTCGGTCCTAGGTGACCGATGTCGGTCCCTACATAACCGATGTTAGTTACTGTGTTTTCCAGCAAGTTGATAAAGCATGCTAAACTTAAGTAATTGAGCTCCACAACTCAACACCAAAAGGTATTATCTCATACCATGACACAACCCATTGATGATCTAATCATATTCCTACATAGAATTCACAACATTAATCGATATAACCTCATCAAGAACAATTGTTGATATCTTCTACTTTGTAAGTACACCCTACGTCACCTAGTCATGTGTGATTCACCATGTTTTTTAAAGCCTTATGATTTTGACCTATACAAGATATTGATGTACTTTATACATACACATCAATATCCTCGTGTCATTATGACTATTTTTGACCCATGGTTTATACATACATAAGATACTAATAGTGACATCTCGGGATACTATATTACACATGAATACAACTTAAATTTAGATGATGGTTCTATTATCTCAAACATCACTCATTTATATCATGTACATACCATACCACTTGATACATGACATCTATATGATCAACACATTGATCATATCATAGGATAACCTCTTGTGACTTACTCACATTTTGAAATCAATCACTTGTACATGGGTTCTTTTATGCACATATGCTTCCTCTAGTTAGTTGTTAATAGAATTTTTGCATAACATGATACTCATACTTCTAACATCTATATTCTATGGATAGGTGAAAACCCTAATGATTCAACACATTTCAAGGGTCTGATGTGATTATTAGGGAACAATAATTACCCTGGACTTCATCCCCTTTCATCCATTATTGCATCCTATAACCTAGGGACCCCAAAGTACATTACACATTGGTAGATTCTTTTCAAGCTCTCTTATGGAATAAATACAAAACTAGGACCTACATATGATTAGTCGGTATGCTACTATCCTCTTTCTTTGTAGCTTGCTCTTTTTTTGATGATAAGGTAAAGAATATTTATATTAATTAAATATACTATATGAAATATGTGTTGCTTCATGTGTATGGATTTGGATATAATTAACAAAATATTTATGGAAAGAGTTATCTTATTGAGGTTGATTTTTTGTTATAGTCATCACAAGTTTTGTATGTGATTTAGTCACATGAGGTATCTCATAATCATTAGGAGGGTAAATTAGCTAAATTTTATCAAAGGTGTTATCAAACACAACCCTATGAATTACTCATTTTAAAAATTAGGTATATTATAATCTTCTTATAAATATGAATCATCACTACGGTTGTAGAGTTTCTCACGTATCTTGCTAAGTTCCTCAAATGTGTGCACATTAGAATGTTTCACAAAATATTATTTTGATTACTCTTTTTATTTCACATGATTTATGGTTGACTCTATTAGTGAGGATGTTTTCCCAATATGTTCTTTTGTTTTGGCATCCATGTCTATAGAATTTTTAAGTTTTTATCAGAATGATCTATTGTAATGTGGCCATTATGAATAAGTTTCTTAATCATGATTTACAAGGAGCAACACTCATTTTATTATGTGCATTGATCATATGATAATCAAAATAGATTCTACAATGTTGTTGTACTAACGAATATGAAGGGTGAAATATAGTAGAAGGTAATGTAATAAGTCCTTATATAGTAACCCTTAAGAAGCACTTGGTTGATATACGGGCATTATATTATGAAAACTTGATTTTTTAAAAAAAAGGGGCCTAAGGAGGTCTTCTCTCTAATTACGATTCGAATCTAAAAACTATATACATTTAAATAAAAAATTACACATTTATACACAAATGTAAAAGTACAAGAAATGATTTAGGGCATCAATTTAATTATGGAACATGCTAAATATAGAAAATTAACAAGAGGATAATGCACTTAATTTTTTTATGTTCTCGCAACAATTTTAGTTGTGAAAATAGAGTAGTATGCAAGAAAGATTCTATATTTTCTTCACTTTTAGAACTAGGTTTGTATCTACTCTAAAATAGGATCGACCAACACATGTCTAGAGTTACATGAACTTATCCGAAATTTATTCTTGTATTTCAATTTACAACATATTCCTCTAAATTTTTTGTACCCTTCCACTTGTGATTAATCTAGATGTGTCTAAATTTTCCTGTAATAGAAAACCTTACATCTCAAGATGAGATGGGGAGAGTAGGGTTAATGGAATATTTGAGTTGAAGTACTCTTGTGTCGCTTCTACGTAGCCTCGTTTGGAACACAAACTCAAATGTAGTTCTCCTAACTAATGTAAGTGTAATTGTGTTTCTTTTAATGACATGCATGAAACTAGAATTTAGACCTTGAACATTTTATAATAATTTTTGACTAGGCTTGGAATGCTCTTAACTTGGCTTGAATTAATTTTGGCTTGATTTAGAGTGTTTTAGACTTGCATAGGGGTTGTTCTTAGAGTAAGATATTGTAATAAGGAAGAAAAGGAAAGATTTTCTTGCTTTTAGAGAGGAATAAGTGTTTCTCAATGGTGACCAACTTAATTCCAAGTGAGTAAATGAGTGGCATTGATTTGTATTTATATGACCCTAAGGGTAGTATTTTGTACTAAGAATTACTTAAAGGGAAAATATTGAATCATGAGAAGATTCCCATTTTAAAAGCTGACCATTGGAAGACCAAGGATAGGATCGAATAACAAGGACAAAATTAACCAATTAATCATATCCTTATTAGACTATTTCGTCAATGGGGAAGAAATCTCATTTGATGGTCTAGAATTTTTTTATATGAAATTTAATGTGCTTTTAATTGACATAGGTTTTCTTATAGGTGTACGAGAATTAGAATGAGGGATTACATGCCTTAGGATAGTGTGTTTGAGATTTATTCATGCTTGTAATTTATGCATAAGAGATATAATCTAAAACTTGCATTATAAAACGTTAAATGACCAAATTTTGGTGTCTATGTTATACCATGTTAATCTAGTATATAAATTTATTAGTTAAAGGAAATGTGTACCTAAGTGTGCACACACTCTTTGTATTTTATCAAATACTTAAGTGCTTTATTGCTTAGTGCTTGAGAGGTGTCTAAAATAAAAACCTACACTATAAGATTGTATTAAATGTCCATATTATGAAAATTGAAACTTTAACTATGAAATTTAAATTTCAAATTAAAAAGACAAAGTAAGGAGTACATTTGTATGTGTAAAGAAACCAATTGTTTTACTCTGAAGATTACAACTTCTTGGTGAAGCATTTGGAGAATATGTTTCCCCTTGGGTGAGGCATGTGGATAAGGAGACTCTTTTCAAACAATATGGAGAACATGGTGATTAATTCCCAAATTATAGAAACCTACACTAGCCAATGAGGTTAGGGGTGCAATAGACCCAAAATTCATAATTTTGAGGAGTATGCAATGTACCACTCAATATAGAAGAACCACCACAATTCTAGTAGGAATGATGTTAAGGCTAATGGGTTTCAAGATACCAACACAAACCAACCATTCCAACTAAACCACATTGTTACAAATGGATGCAGGATCTAAGTTTGCACGATCAAATGGGAAAAAAGTAAATTTATGCCCCCACCATAATGAAGTATTTGATAATTATTCAAAGGGAACCAAAAATATTTATGACCCCCTAATGTGAGTATTAAACTAATAAGTGTCTTAGAATATTTTTAAATCATATATATATATATATATATTGACTATTGAATTAGTATCATGCCCCTATATTTGTAACAAAATATAGTGTGTTTGTATTGAATCTATGTCTCTATGTTTAATTCACGCTTTAACCATTATGTATTATGTATTTTGTAAAAACTTTTGAAATTGATTGTCAAACTACATTGGACATAATTGGTTAATAGATGACAAAATCAAATAGTTGATCTTATCCAAACCTAAAAAAAAATTCCATCATTGAACTTTGTATTTGTAACTTGTTTATAACTTGTTACCTATATGTGTACTATATTCACTATGTTTTGTATCATGTGCCTTGTATTTTTTATAAATAAGATTGTATTTCTATAATAATCCCACTAAATACCTCCTCTTTTTAGGTGAGGGAGATATACTATAGATCACTCATCTCAAAAGAAAAGATGAATATGTACCATATCATGTGGAGGAGGATAATAACATGTAAGATCATACATGCATGTGGAAATTAACCATATGTATGCACATATGATATGTAATTTGTCACTCCAAGGAGTGCATGATATCAATAATGACACTAAAGAGTAGGTATGCATGATGTGAATCATGGAAATAAGTGTAATAAGCACAACTAGCACACAATCCCAATCATGTAAAAATCACATACAATGTCATATAGAATTCCAAGAGACTTCATAAAGGTACATAAGGATGCCACATAAACGAGAAGGTACAAGGACCGCACATAAGAGAGGTTATTGAGGCTATAAATAAGGAACAATAATATGTTGACACAAAAAGGGGCCAAAGGCCATACATGAAAGATAATAAATACCTAATCATTGTGCAAAAAAGTAAAAAATAGTCCATACAATCCATATGTGCTAGTAAAAATATGGTAGAAGCGTGATACAATGTAATACATAAACAAGATCAAGATGTGATAGAAACAAAGAGATCTAGGAAATAATATAAAATATATAACCTTGTATAGTGTGCTTTGAATTGAAATATGTCCCTAAGAAGGCAAGGCCACTGGAAAAAAAGGAAAGGTAAGTATCTTAAAGCCATATATGATCATGTGTGTCTTGCATCGTGCTCGCATACCATGTGAAATGTATGTGTGTATAGAAAAATAGAATATGTTATCTACAAAATCATGTGATAAACAACACATGTAAAGTAGAAATAGTAACTCAAGTCATGTTGAGGTCTTGGTTTTTGAATATTTTGATTTTTTGTGTATTTTTTCATATTATTTGTTTTGTATTTGAATATTTTATTATAGGTTTTTATTCCATTGCATGGATTTTTCTACACATATATTGAGATTGCTTATGTATCATCAAGATAGATGGGTATAGGTTTTTATTCCATTGCATGGTTTTTCCTACACATGTATTTAGCTTGCTTATGTATCATCGAGATAGATGGGAGTTACACTTCTCCACCTTTTTAGGTGGTAGTTACACTTCCTCATTTCCTATTTACATACACCTTTATAAATATCTTTTCTTATGCATTATGAATACAAACTATCTTTTGGTTCATGTTTTGTTCCTCTCGCTCTCACAACATTACTCTCTTTGTGCATTCGTATTTTATCGTGTTAAATCTTGTCCCACATTCTCACATGGATATTAAAGATTATTTCGGTAATCAAATGCCACTTTTTTGTTTTTTTATTGTGTTAGAATCTTGATTTTTCAAGATTTTTGTTTTAGTTCCTTTGTATTTGAGTATTCTCTTCTTCCACATCTTTGGATGATTTGAAGAATTAGTAAAGAAGAATGGGAAATATATAAGTGGGTTTTGTAGGACACTCTTCATTCCATGTATTTTCTAGAGAAACAAAATGTGTCATTGAGTTGGATCATGCCAAAACCATAGGATTGATAGTAAACTTGAATATGTTTGAAGCAAAGGGCCAAATATAGTATTTTTAGGTTTTTGGACATCATTTGGGCTATTTGGTGAAATTTCTATTGTGCCTAAAGTTTGGGTTTTCTAGGTTTTCTAGAAAAAAACATTTTATTGTTCAATTCTACATATCTCAACATAGGTTTAATACAATTGTGTATATGTTCTAGATGTTTGTTCATTGTAAATCTAGTTTTAGAAGATATTTTACAGTGTTACTGCACAATGAGGTGAGTTTGTTCGCACACTTAGACTAGTTTCGTGCATGAGGTTGTACTCATTATTTAGATTCTTACTACTTGGTTGGTTGGTTATACCTATAAGATAAATTTTATATGGTTGGTTTTACCTACATTTATGGAGATTTCCTGTTGAGGTGATGATTGTAAGTGGGGTAATTGACTCATTTTGCAAAATCTTGGAAATTTGGAGAAGGCACCCCACCACTTTTATAGCCTTAGCCCCTGGTCACTCCCAACCTAAAAGGGATTAACCCATGAGAGATAAAATGTTTTTTTAAAAAAATCTCATGAAAGTGTTGAAATTTTAAGAGGTCAAGGGACACATTTTTTTGAAGGCACATGAACAAGTATTATAATTTGAAAGTAAAAAACTTGTAAGAGGCATAAATTTTTACTAGAAACTCCTTTTGAGGAATCAATTTTTTTGAAAGTGTGTATTTTTTGAGCTCTTAGCATTGGTGTTACTTTCATTTCCTTATTCATCATGTATCAATATTTTTGGCCTTGAATAATTGTATAGCATTAAATTATAAAGTGTCAACCTTGGGGGTTATTATTGATAATTTCAAGGGGGGCTATCTTCGTGCACTTTCATTTTTGTAATCTCTTTTCTACATTATGGATTAAAATTTGGTTCTCACACCATTTAACTATCATGAGTGGAAAATAAAATCAAATATTATTGAGGAGAAAGGGTTTACACTGGATCACAATGGGTCTTGAAACTAAACCAACATCAAATGCAACTAAAGTTAAGTGGTTTAATCGATGTGATGAGGCATATGGTTTATTATGTTTGTTTGTATATCTTGATTTACTCTTTCACATAGAATATTCTAGCACACCTAGTGATTTTTGGACCATATTGAAAGGACTCTTTGGGAATATGATAATGAGGGGTCATGAATTGGAGAATGAGCTCATTAGTTTGAGTCCATGGACAAGATTTGACACTATACATGACTTATTCACAAAATTCAAATCACTTAGATTACATTTGAAACAATGTGGGATAAAAAAAAGGATGAGCAATTAATTATTTATATTCTTTCCAAGTTGGGTCCTAACTATTCAATTTTTGTTTCTACCTTCCATGCCACTAGGAGTGCCCTTGGAGCCACATGGAAAATGCCTTCCTTAGATGATTTTTCTACCTCCTTGACTAGGGAGAAAGATAAGCTCATATATATGGGTACTCTAAAGTCTTCTAAGTCACATGCCCTATTTTTGGATAGAAAAATAGAAGGCTTCAAATAACAAGGAAAAGAAAAAACAAACATGACAATGAGAAAAGAAGGATCTAAAATTTGTAACAAATGAGACCTCCTCTTCTAAATCCAAACCTAAGAAAGAGAGGGTCAAATGTGCTTATTGTAGAAAACTTGGACATGATGAACATAAGTGTATGCAAAAACAAATTGATCACCGACACACATTCTAGAGAAGAACAATATTAGGGTTCCTAGTTTAGACACACAAAGTTCACTAGTTTAGGAGTTTACAAAGGAAAAGAAAACAATAAGGGAAAAGCTAAGGGGAAAGTCACTTATAATAGTTGCATCTCATCCTACCACATGGGTTCTTGACTCGGGTGCTTCACACCACATGGCTTCATCATATGTTGCCTTCACTTCCTTAGAGCCATGTTCTATGTCTGACTATTTTGATGGGTGATCACACTTTTGTTGAGGTATCTAGGAGAGGTCTATTGACATAGGTGATGGACATTTTAGGATGTTTTTTTTGTACCTTCATTTTCAACTAATCTCTTATCAATATATTAGATCACACACCATGGTTCAAAACAAGTGGTTGAGTTCACTCCAGATTATGTGGTTATTATTGGATTTGTAAAGTGATTTTATAGTGGTGGTGGGGAGAAGAAGATCACAAATCTCGGTTTATCTCTTCTCACACTTTTCTCCTAATGATGATTCCTCTATAGATGAGGAGAGCCATTCAAGTTTGAATCTGACACTTCACTTCCATTCACATTGTACTCATTAGGTATTGATGATAGTTATGAGGATTTGGATTCACTTAGGAAGACTCATGTTGATTCTTCTTCTAGTGCAGATGATGAGAGTATTGATGATGAGGATTCAAATTTAGTCCAAATGATGAGAGCAAAATGAGGACTCACCTCCTTCCTCTCTAGTCATGTTTCAAAGGTTGATTACACATATCTTGACTTTCTCGCTTCTCTCCTATTCATGTATCAAAGGTTGATGAATCTCCTACAGATTATCCATCTTCAGGTCCACTTCCTCTTTTCTTACACAATTATGGACCACTTCCTTATGACATTATAAATTCTATAATAATTTGGACTCAAAAAACACTACATGATGTAGATGATTTGGTTGGTGATCCATCAGATGACAAGTAGACAAAGTCACAGTTCTAGGATATTCCACATGTTCATTTTACCTCTTCCTCCAGATATTTCATAGTGCAGCATTTGGAATTTATAATTGGGATTTAGTATACATCGCTTCCTCTTCGATAGCATGATTTTGCATCAACGTGATCTATTGGGAGTTCATGAGGCCTCATCTTCTAGGGGTTTCCTAGTCCTCTCTTCTTCTTCTTTTCTCTCACTATTTTCGGGGTCTTCTATGTTTTATTAAGGGACTTATCTATTGAGGGATATTTTCTATTCACTTCTATTTTCTCTCTTTTGGGAGGATTTTTTCCTATAGGTTTTCTTATTTCTCTACTTTATGATTAATTTTTTATACTTGGGTACCTTATCAAGCCTTATTTCTAGGACCCATTTCTTCTACCCACCTAATTTATGCTTAAGGGGGGTGTTAGTGTAGGTTTTTAATTCCATTGTATGGTTTTTCCTACACATGTATTTAGATTTCTTAGGTTTCATTGAGATATATGGGAGTTACACTTCTCCACCTTTTATGTGATAGTTACACTTCCCCACTTCCTATTTATACACATCTTGTAAAGTTATTTTGTTAAGCATTCTGAATACAATTTGTCTTTTGGCACATGTTTGGTTCCTCTCACACACAACATTACTCTATTTGTGCATTTTTATTTTATCATTACACAAGCCGATCCCACATTCTCATAAAATTTTGTTTTTTTAGAACTGTATGATCAATCATATAGTAAATCATCCTCCTCATAAATGAAATCCTTTAGTTGGGGATCATTGAGGTGATAAAACATTATAATATAAGGAGAATTAAATATTCCACCTTATAAAAGTTTGTATATGCCCACAATGTATTCCTCATCCATGTTTGGTGGACCTTTTTCTATCAAAAATATTTTCCAATGTGTCATATTCCTTTGGTGTTCATGATTATTATCATACCAAATTATAATTATAGCACTAAATCAAGGAACGTAATAGATAGCTTTTTGTTCCTTAATAAGTGACTCACATGTTCCATAACCATAGTTATGCCAAACATAAGGAGCCTTGTTGCATAGAATTGTATACCAAAATTATTGTTACTAGAATATGCAAACCACATGTGATAAGGAAGATAATGGACTCATGATATTTGTGATTCAGGAAATGCATAACATTTGGAAGAGAGAAACCAAGTCGTAGACACAAAATCACACACTTTGGGTAATTATCTAGTCCTAATTGCATATTACTATTCATATGATTCCTAAGTAATAAAATTACTAATCAACCCATGTCTTTGGCCATCTTTGATTTCTTTCTACTGCCACTTTTGGTCTTGCACACCTTCTTACTCAGCTTGACCTCCAACCCTTCGCTTTCTCGAGTTTGGACACTCGGGTGCCCAGCCAGACGCCGCAATACAGTGCTCTCGTCCCCTCTAGGTGCCCCTGACCTCTTTGTACTTTACTCACATATTTTGGGTCCTTTCTAGCTGTTTGAGCATCTTATCTTTTTAGTAGTCAGCATTTTTGGGGTTAATTATGAAATTCAAGCAAAGGAATCATATAAATATAAAGTTATGTGATCATAATAAGGACCAAACACTAAGCATTAGCTATCACCACCTAAGGTTGCATCCAAAGGCTATTCAAGAGAATTCAAGCATCCATTCAAGGGAAAGGGATTGCATTCTTCTACATACACTTCATAGGAGGGGAAGTTCATTCTATTCCATGCACACATCTACTTACATCTTTCTACATCTAGATATTTGTTTATTATTAAGTGTGACATGCATAAAAGCCACCTAGGTAATGATTACACATACACACACCTAGAACTACATTGGGTCTGAAATGTAGTGCAACGCAGTCATAAGATCACTTGTTTGACAATTGAGGACAGTTTGACCCCTCATTTGCATTCTTTTCTTTTTGGGATTTGATGCACTCTTGAGGGTTTTATAGGTCAATCTTTCATTGTAGGTTATCAATGACATTGGTGATCATTATGTGACATACTAGCGACCAAAGGTGAAGGATAGTGAACACCTTCAGACCATCAAAGATGGTGTTTTGAGTATTTTGTGATCTGGCACCCAATACCGGTATGTGGTGCCCACATGCGCCCTGCCCCCTTTCAAGCGCCATAGCCCAAGAATATTTTCAACTCACACATTTTTGTGAGGTTACGTGTGACACATATCCCTCGTTGTTCACCCTGGTCAAAGCACTTTGGTATAGTACATGATTTGGTTGTGAATCAGCTAAGTCTTCTTATTCCTTCCTCAGTAACTAGGGTTGCTTATTTTACTAGCTTAATTTTCTTAGGTCAATTTTGTACTTCATTACTTAATCATTTACTACTACATTTCATTAGGCTTAGGCATTTATTCATTCAATATTTTCTTAATCACAATCTCATATAATGCAAGAATGTTACATGTATTTTTGTTGTGCTCTTTTGATCAAGATGTGTTCCCAATACTTTCCATTGATATAAACTATCATTATAAATTCAACATGTTTTCGGTGGGTGTCTAGGTCATGTGTATCCATAGATATTACCACTTAAGTGGTAATTTAATTTCTCTTAATTATATTTGATCATCCTGGATTGTACCACTTATCCTCTTGAGCATCTTAATATTTACTAGAAGTATTTTACATTGAGTCATGTCATGGTCTATGATACAATCATAAATATCACAATAGGGTTTTCCTTCCTACTTCGTTGTTATTTTATTCATGCAATGGCATATATTTGATAATATTAGTGAACAATGATCAAGTAGAAGTGGCAATATGTGTCATGGTGTGTCTCATTGCTACGCCCTTAATCATATATCTTATATCGATGTATATAGTTGACTTGTGGCTATCATAACTTCTTATAATTATGTATCTCTTTCATATATGTTATATTTTCATTAGTGGGTTGGCCTTGGTGTTGGCCATAGCATAGGAATAGTATATATAGAGGTCGAGTAGGTAGTATTTTATCATCATTGGAGCATTTGAGTATTATGTATGGTTGGAGGTTGCCCCTCGAAGTGGCGAAGCTATTCTAATCGCATATTGAGATAATTATTCTGGAATATTGTGTTATTTGGTGTTATATTTCTACTCATGATCTGAATTATACAATTAATTTCATTACAAGTGGTATCAGAGCTTGAACTCTGGCCAAGACTGCGTCAAACCCTAATTTTTAAGGTTAGTCCATATCTCAACATAGGTGGTTAATTTTTCTTCAAAAAAATTTTGGTGTGGTGAAATCAGTCAAGTAATATTCCCTAAAAAATTTAATAATTTTTGACTTGTTTTGCAAAAGTTATAGCGGTTTTATGTTTTTTCATAATTCGCTACATAGGGTGCAATTTGTGGAATTTTTCAAAGTTATTTACATTTCCATAAATAATATTAAAAATAAGTTTGAGTTTGTTCTTTGAGTTTTATAAAATTTGGCCGAATTCCTATTGAAATCTGAAACCCTAAATTTCGACCTTGATCCTTAAATCTTACCATTTTGGGGCATCATGGCTGGGCCTTCGACAAGAGGAAAAAGAATCCCATCACTCTAAGTAAAACCCCTGATAAGGATGAGATAATATTTGAGGAGTTAGAGTTAGAAGGGGTATCTACAAGAGTCCTCGTGGGTTAGGGTTTACTTCAACTGACCATAAGGTCAGCTATCTTGAGTTAGAGTTGTGAAACCTCGAAGGTAGAGTGGCCAACAAAGAAGATGTAGAAAATATTGGACAACGATTAGAGGATTTCATTCAAAAATTTAGCTACAATATCATGGGTCATCATATCATTCCTAATGAGCCACAACTCAATCATACTCATATTAATCATGGTGGATCTTTAGGTCAAAGTAATAAACAAACTAGCTAAGGTGGATCTACAAACATGACCAATCCAAATAAAAACACTCTACAAGCCCGTAACATGCTTCCAAAAGTGGAAATGTGTAAGTTTGATGGAAAGGATCCACTCAATTGGATTAACCAAATGGATAATTTCTTTGATCTTCATCAGATTCCATTGGGACAAAAGGTTACCATGGCATCGTTGTATCTTGAACCTGACCAATTCATTTGGTATCGATGGTTATGTGCTCAAAGGAAAAAGAGTGGCCTTAATGTTACATGGACAATATTCACCGAAGAGTTACAATTGCACTATAGTTCTAGTGTGTCAGAGAATTATTTCAGCCAATTAGCAAAGCTCAGACAAACAGGAACAATCAAAGATTACATCCATCAATTCCAAAACCTTTCCTTACGGGTGGAAAATATTCCTGAAGATAATTTGAATGACTTATTTCTTAGGGGTCTTAAAGAACAAATTGAGACTGAGGTGCGTATGTTTAATCCTCATAAGGTTTCAGACTCTATGATCATGGCATGTAGGGTAGAGGAAAAATTTCTTTCAAGTCGGAAACAAACTGTCAGTACTATTAGAGATCGTAGCACCCTTCCACCATCATTCCTCAGGCCAGTGAGACTGACACCTCAACAAATTAAAGAAAAGAGAGCCAAAGGGTTATGTTTTAATTATGACAACAAATTTGGACCAAGACATAAGTGTGTAGAAAATAAGTTGTTATACATTGAGGGACCTACTGAAGAAGAAAATGAAGAAGATGAAGAGGTAGAGCCAGAGGAGGAATTAGGAGATCCCCAACCAACAATATCATGCCATGAAATTTCTGGTATTAGCATTCCCTAAACTCTCAAAGTAGTTGGATTCTTAAAAAATATAGAGGGTAACAGTGTTGATTGATTCGAGAAGTACTCACAATTTCATCAATCATAAGTTAGCGTAGACGCTTGAATCGCTTTGTTTATCTAGCTCTGAGAATGTTAAGTCATGATCATTGATGGGAAAACTCATAGTTGTTTTAGAAAATTCCATAACATTAATATCGCCATGGGAGATTACTTGCTAACTAACAATATGTATGCCATTGCCATGGGAGGAGTAGACATTGTGTTAGGAGTTAGTGGCTTACCACCTTGGGAACCATTGAAATGAATTTCCAAGAGTTGTTCATGCAATTTCAGTCAGAAGGGAGGAATTTTAAACTAAAAGGACTAAGAGCAAAGTCCCCACAGATGGTAAGTTCTCATCAGATGCAAAAATTGCTTAGAAAAGGGTGCGTATGGCTCAGAGCACAACTATTTTCATTGGAATCACATCATTCCAATACATTTATACCCGTAAATATGCAAGTAGTTATAGATGAGCACTCAGTGGTGTTTGGAGAAATGCCCAAGGGTTTGCCTCCAAAAAGAGACCATGACCATGCCATCCAGCTAGTACTAGGGAGCCAACCACCCAACATTAGACCTTATAGGTACCCCTATATGCAAAAGAGTGAGATTGAGAAGATAGTTCAAGAGATGTTAGAAGCAGGACTTATTCGTCATAGTCAAAGTGCTTACTCTTCTCCGTAGTGATGGTATGGAAAAAAAGATGACAATTGGCACATGTGTCCAGACAGGGAACTCAATAAGTACACAGTTAAAGATAAGTTTCCTATTCATGTAATTGATGATTTGCTAGATGAGTTACATGGTGATGTTTACTTTACAAAACTTGATCTTCATTCTGGATATCATCATATTAGAACCAGGGATGAAGATATTCATAAACAACCTTCAGACACATGAAGGACACTATGCGTTATTGGTAATGCCTTTTTGACTAACAAATGCACCCTCTACATTTCAAAGCTTGATGAATTCCATCTTTAAGCCATTTCTTTGAAAGTTTATTGTAGTGTTCTTTGATGATATATTAATCTAGAGTAAAACATGGGAGGAACACCCGCATCATGTAAATAAGGTGTTGAAACTCTTGAACAACATCAACTTTATGTAAAGCCTTCTAAGTGTTCTTTTGGTGTCTAGGAGGTCAATATTTGGGTCATATTGTCTCTTATGAAGGTGTTAAAGTGGATCCTAACAAGATAAAATCCATGCTTGAATGGAAGGTTCCCAAAACCCTAAAAAAATCTCTGAGGATTTTTGGGGCTTACAGGTTATTATCGTAGATTTGTAAGGAATTATGGCAGCATCGCAACACCACTCATAGCTTTATTGAAGAATGAATCTTTCCATTGGAACGAGCAAGCTACTATGGCCTTTGAGAAGTTGAAGGAGGCCATGTGCACCACTCCAGTTCTAGCCACCCCAAATTTTTCAAAAAGATTCATTGTTAAATGTGATGCTTTAGGTATGGTATGGGGTAGTAATCATGCAAGAAGGGTGACCCGTTTCCTTCGAGAGCCACCAATTCAAAGGTAAGAATATCTCTAAACCAGTTTATGAGAAAGAAATGTTAGCAATACTTCATGCAGTGAAACAATGGAGACCATATCTAATGGGACGACATTTCAAAGTAAAGACAGATCATGATAGTTTGAAATACTTCTTAGAGCAACGTTTATCATCAGAAGAACAACATAAATGGGTCTCAAAAATGTTGGGGTATGATTTTGAGATAATATACAAGAAAGGGAAAGAGAATGTAGTTACTGATGCTTTATCTCGGAAGGATGAATCTGCCAGGCATTGTTGTGTGCCATATCCGTAGACACAGAGGATTGGATAGAGGATGCAAGGTCTGAATGGAAAAATGACCCAGGTACACAAAATCTCATTCAGAATCTCCAACAAGATCCAAACATGTCAGAAAAATTTTTATGGAAAGGAGATGTTTTATGGTATAAAGATAGATTATATCTATGTAAGAATTCAATCCTTAAAAATAGGGTTCTATCTGAGCTCCATGCTTCTCCAGTAGGGGGTCATTCTGGCTTCTTAAAGACTTATCATCGAATCAAGCATGATTTTTTTTGGGAAGGGCTAAAAGGAGATGTCTAAAATTTTGTGGTAGAATGCATGGTTTGTCAGCAAAATAAGGGTGAAACAATTAAGTCCCTAGGTCTTTTACAACCTCTATCTATTCCTAGCTAGAGGTGGGAAGAGGTGTCCATGGACTTCATCACAGGATTGCCTAAATCAAAAGGTAAAAACTAATCATGGTGGTGGTGGATATACTCACCAAATATGCCCATTTTTGTGTTTTATCACAACCATTTGTTGTGAGTACAGTAGAAATTTCCTTCAGGGATACAATTCAGAAGCTACATGGGACACCAAAGATTATAGTAAGTGATCGAGACCCTATCTTTACTAGTAATTTTTGGACTGACTTGTTCTCATGCTTGGGCACACAACTAGCTTGTAGTTCCTCTTATCATCCCAGTTTGATGGGAAAACAGAGGTGGTAAACAAGTGCTTGGAGGGATATCTTCGTTGTTTTACATCAGATAAGCAAGTGAGATGGGTCCAATGGTTACCACTAGCAGAATGGTGGTATAACACCTCCTTTCATACTTCATCTAAAATGTCTCCTTTCTTGGCATTATATGGGTACCATCCACCATCTATCACTTCATCTTTGAGAGTCTAGCCAAAGGTTCGAGCAATTGAAGAACATATTCAAAACCAACAAGAGGTACTTTCTAGTCTCAAGGGAGAACTTGGCCATGACACAAAACTGCATGAAGCAAAGAAAGTGACCAACATCGCAGTTGAAAGACGTTTTGAAGTTTGGTGATTGGGTTTTGTGCGTTTACAACCATATAATAAAATGTCCTTAAAACAACAGAAAAAGGATAACAAGCTTTCACCTAAGTATTATGGTCCTTATCAAGTGTTATAGAAGATTGGCAATGTAGCATACAAACTGGAACTTCCTCCGGCTACTCAAATTCATCTAGTCTTCCATGTATCTTGCCTAAAGAAGGTAATTGGATAGACAATATCAACCCGCATAGCAGTGTTACCCAAGCTTGATGAAGAGGGCGTAATCATCCAGAACCGGAATGCATCCTTCAGACACACACTAAGCGATTGAGGACAAGGGTCATCACCGAGTATTTGATCAAGTGGAAAAATCTAGACAATGAAGACGCAACTTGGGAGGATGCAAATTTCCAAGCAAGAAAGATCTAGATCTTCTCAACATCGGGGACAATGTTGCTTTGAAGGGGGGGCATGCTACGCCCTTAATCATATATCTTATATTGGATGTATATATCTCGACTTGTGGCTAGCATAACTTCTTATCATTATGTATCTCTTTCATAAATGCTATATTTTCATTAATGGGTCGGCCTTGGTGTTGGCCATAGACAGATAGAATAGTATAAATAGAGGTTAGTAGGTAGTAGTTTATCATCATTGGAGCATTTGAGTATTATTGTATGGTTTGAGGTTGCCCTCGAAGTGGCGAAGCCATTCTAATTGCATATTGAGATCATTATTCGGGAATATTGTGTTATTTGGTGTTATATTTCTACTCATGATCCGAATTATACAAGTAATTTCATTACACTCACTTCTCAAATATTTGATTAAAGTTAGTTACATCACCGATTTAATAGAATTAAATCTTAATCAGAGGACTGAAATTAAATAGATAATATCATAAATACACAAGAACTAACATGCAATGGAAAGTAGGTACAAGTAACAATGTGATAAGAATGAATTAGCTAATAACTTGTTGTTTGTGCGTATATGAGCTAGAGAAATGATAAAACAAGCTAAATCTAAGTTGTATAGGTTTCGGTCAGAGCATAGATATTAGAAAGTATATTAGATGGTAACAACCCGAAGGGGACAATATATGTATTAGGTGTTAGTGTCCTGACATTAATTATGGATCTAGTATTCTTAGAGTCTAATCGTGTAGTGTTTACTTTACTTTGTGTCACATCCACTTCATCAGAGGGTTCCTTTATCGCACTCGTACATGTAAAACAAACCCTCACTACTTGCATAAGGATCAAGAACACATTAGATGGAATAAAATATGCATATGCTTTAGTCGATCAAGTCGCAGAATCACCCCAATGTGATTATTATTGAGCAATGTGTAACATTTCATACTCAATGTAGTTTTAGTGTATGTGTGATAGAATTATGTCCCTTAAAGCTAGGTTTTCCTTATGCAATTTACTCCAAGATAGCAAGATACAACTAATTTTCCCCAAGATGAATGTGTGTGATGGAATTCATTTTTTCCTCCTATGCAGTGAATGATGCATCCTAAATGCGATCCTTAAATGTTATTATTTTCCCAAGTAACATGATAGAAAGGAATAGCCCCTTTTGCCTTGTCACAGTGTGGTCACCCTTAGAATAGTAAGTAAGTCATGTGTGTGTGTGTGTGTTTATGTGTGTATGTGTCTAATTCATTTACTTGAATTTCATCGTTAACAACCCTAAAATATGACCCAAAGTGGTAATAAGAGTAATAGAAAAGATAATGGTTGATGCATAATTTTAAACATAGGAGAAGAGGGAAAGAGGACAAGCACCCAAAGGGGACAATAGCGTCTGGGCACTCCTATCCCTATTAGGCATTAGTTTCAAAAGGCTCCGAGGATAAAATAGGAAATACTGAGTTGGGTCACATGTTGTACAATGTCCAAAAGTAAAGGTGTAGTTCTAGAAAATCAAAGGATGAAAGTATAAAAGGATAAAACAATGTAAAGAAAACAAGTGTTGTTAATGTCTAGTTTTCTTGTTTAGGAATCATGCATATAATGACATACTAGAGGTGTGATGTAATAATACTAAGTGCATAATTTTATGTCTACATTTTCCCCCACTTTATGTTGGTGAATGAATATTTGGTAGCATAAAGTAGATAAGAAGAGCATACCTTGTGGAGAGATGAATAAGGTTATAACTAATATCATGTTGAATGGAGATCATAAGATGTCTACCATGGAATCTAAGAGGGATAATACTCCTAGGGGTGAAGTTGTGCACATAATGGAAATGATGCCTATGTTTCAGAACTTTGACATTACCTTTTCCCCGAGCATCTTGTGTTTTGAGATCGCTCCTTGGTCCATTTTTTTACCCTTGTTTTGGGATAAGGATGGACTTACAAAAGAATATAAGTGTAATCAATGCTCATGATAAATGAAATTGAATTTTAACTGAATGAATATGAGAATATAAATGCATATGAAAAATAAGTGAATCAAGTATATAATACACCGAATGTCGTGAGAGAAAAGATATAATTGTTCATGTATGTTTGTTACCTTGTAGATGGTTGGAAGAGCCGAGAATGATCAATTTCCAAACTGGTTTAAATATATTGAGTACTTAGGCATCATGTCGCCAGAGGCGTGAGTATTGGGATATTTTTAGGATTTTCTATCCACCCATTAATGCTTCCTAATGGATAAGTGTCATTATAGATGGTCTCAAACCCAATAGAAACTAGTCACATGAGATAACACATTGTTCCACGCATATCATTTTCTCGTATATGTCCTAGGTTCCACTCCTTATTTGATACCGATAAAAATATGTAAACCAAGAAAGAAGAGTAGTTATTTCCGTTACTCAAATTATGAAAATTCACACCGATTTTGTTCGTGTTATACTATTTGGATAAGTAACATGTAACTAAGTATTTGATGTTGGATTTTGATAAAAATTGTCACTGAGAACCATTTCAACATGTAAGGTACCCATTTTTTGCCCCAAGAAAAAACCACCCAAGTAGGACACTAGTGCCCAACGTTCCTATTTATATTGGGTGCTTCGTCCCTATGATGTTTTTAGGCCAAGTCTAATTTCAACCATTTTATTAGCTCTTATATTCGGTCAGATTTTGTTGTGTACCATTTTGTGTCTTAGTTTCTGGACTACTAAGAGGGTGAAATAATCACTCGAAGATTACCCCCACTGTTTGGGTGCATGTGATAAATTAATGTGAGCACAACCTAAATGAGGAAAGATGAAGCTAATGTGCACATCTAAAATAGAAATCTTATAGGGAGAATAGGGAATGTATATGATAACAACCATGGCTTATGAAAATAATGGAAAAATCTAGCATAAATTGTTAGTGACAAACAAGCATAGCATGATGTAATATAAATTAGTCAAACACACAATAACATAGGAAAGAGACAAAAAGTAGCAGGTGGAATACATGGGACACCACTTAGAGTGTCACAAAATACTCGAAGCCTTCAAGGCCATATAAGCATACAAGTGATCAAGCATATGGCATAGCCCAAAAACAATAACAATCAAGATACACGTATAAAAAACAAGTCACAAGCAAATCAGATAACCATGGTTAAAAGTGAGCCTGCAAGACAAATGCTACACATGAAGCACCCATTAACATGTTAGGATAATTTATAGTATGTTACAATGTATAAAGATGAATAGAAATGAAATTAGTATATATTTCAATGATAGTACCTGAATATGGAAAAATTATTGAAAGGTAGATGCCCTTAGGAGCCTCTGTGGGACGGGTAGAGAACAGTGTCAAGGATCATGCATCATATGATAACCTGTAGATAGCCTACATTCACCTCAAAGTACCATGTGAACACACATGTGTATATGTAAAATGATAGAACATACAATGAATCAAAGTAACATGATAAGCGAAGTGCAAAATAGATTAGTATAAACAAACAAGGATGTATCCAATGAAGATCTAAGCTATTATTTTTTTAATTTTTGTAAATATGTGGGTTCTTTTGAATTATTTAGAATGTGAAATATTATGACTATGGAAAAAGGTTGCCCCTATTTTATGTGTGAAAATTTAGTTTCATATAGGTAAGTGTGACTTTAATATACGTGTTTGAACCTAGAACAAGAGTGTGTCATTGGGTAAGGGTAACACAAGAGCTACCATAGAACAATGTCAACATAGTGAGGGGAGAATCCTATGGAGTCTAAGATCCCAATTGCATGAGTAACAAGTGTAATGATATAAACAATAAGGGGGTGGTCATTAGAAAAACTAGAATATGTGGAACATTGATAAGTAATGGTTGCAATTTGGGAAGATTGCAAACATTAACGTCAGATGTGCTGTAATTCCTATGACTGACTATAGAAGAAATAATAGGCATAAATGTTAAAAGAGGGGAATTGATCACCCCCATGAATGAAACAAGATGATTTGTATCCATAGCATATAATTCATGTATATACTTTTGGAAAGTGAGAGAGTGAATGAAGCATCATGAATCATTTTCAAATCAGCACATTGTGTTCTTAATTTTGGTGATGATGTTGTAGCAAGTGATGGAACATTAGAATCAATAAGCATATAATCATTATATTTGCATTCAAAGTTGTACTAAGTAGTATATTTGAAATCCATGATCATGGTAACATTGTGAAAGGGGATATCACAAAGATTAGCAACATGAAGTGTGGAATTTATTATAGCATTATCCATAGAAGAAGGTGTTGCAAGGGCCTTACATGCGTTATGATATGGGTAGAAGGGATTGCATGCATAGTATGTAACCAAGGAAAACCTAAGAGGGGTATCATAATTAAGATTATTAGGCACAACGTGGCATAGAACATTAAGATTTTAAGGTCCTACAGTAATGGATAGAGTGATTTCTCCCAACACTCTATCAGGTGTATTATCAAAACCACAAATACATAGATTAAATAGAGTTAAGTCAACAACAGATAGTATTATTTGATGGAGAAAAGAGATATTACATATATTAAGACTAGATGCATGATCAACTAAAGCACACTAACAAGCATATTATGAATGCATATTATGAATGTGAACTTGAATATAGAATGGGTGAGCATTGTCAACTATTGTTTGGGAATGAACAATAGACTCAAGAGCTTGTGTGCTAGATGAAGATACATGAGAGCTATGATAGCTAGGAGATGTGGGAAAGCTAGATAGATATTGATAATGATCCCTGAGATTTGGCATGATGAATGAAATATATTGAAATCCACAACCAAAGAAAGAAACCCTAAGGTCACTAGGGTTAGGGATACGATGTTCGATGAGAGGGTAGGGTTCACTAAATGATTTAATAGAATTAAATCTTAATCAGAGGATAGATCAAATAGATAAAATCATAAATATACAAGATCTAACATGCAATGACAAGCAAGTACAAGTAACAATGGGATAAGAATGACTTATCTAATAACTTGTATGTCGTGGTCGATTTATGGAGAAACTATGGAATAGGTCAATCTAAGTTGTATAGGTTTCATTTATAGAACAAAGATCAGAAAGTATATTGGATGGTAACACCTAGAAGGGGACAATATTTGTACTAGGTGTTAGTGTCCTAGCAATAAGTCTGGATATGATTTTCTTAGGGTTTGATCATGTCACATTTACTATACTTTATGTCACATTCAATTTGGTGTAGGGTTCCTCTATCGCACTTGTACCTATAAAACAAACCCTAACTACCTACACAAGGCGTAAACATACATTAGATGGAATAAAAGATACATGTGCTTGAGTCGACTAACTTCAACAATCACCCTAATGTGATTGTTACAGATTGTTGCACTACATTCCATACTTAATGTATTTTTTATTTATGTGTGATAGAATTGTGTCCCTTAAAGCTAGGTTTCCCTTGTGTTAGTCGCACCAAGATAGCTAACTACAACTACTTTTCCCCAAGGTGAATGTGTGCAATGGAATTCATAATTTTCCATTCTATGCAAGTGAATGATACAGCCCTAAATGCAGTCTTTTAATATTGTTCTTTGCCCAAGTAGATAGATAGAAAGTAATAGCCCCTTTTTTCCTAGTTGTGTGATCCCAAGAGAAAAGTAATTCATGTATATATATGATTCCTTTACTTGAATTTTTCATTAACAACCCTAAAATCCAACCCAAAGTGGTAATAAGAGTTTTAGAAAAGATAATGGTCGATGTGACATGTTAAACATAAGAGAAGCAAAAAGAGGACAAAAGTGCCCAAAGGGGATAGTAGATCTCTGGGTACTCCTGTCCCTACCGGACGCTAGTGTTTAAAAGGCTTCGAGGATAAAACAAGAAAGACTGAGATGGGTCATGTGTTGTTCAATGTCCAAAAGTAAATGTGTAGTTCCATAAAAGCAAAGGATGAAAGTATAAAAGGATAAAACATGTAAAGAAAAACAAGTGTTGTTAATGTCTAGTTTTCTTGCTTAGGAATCATGCATATAATGACATACGAGAGGCATGATGTAATAGTACTAAGTGTATAATTTTGTGTCTACAATCACCAAAATCAATACTATTAACTAAATAATGACTCGTAGATTTATTTGAATTAGAAATGTATGTTTGTTCTTTCTTTCTAGTCATACTTGATTTATGAACCGCTTAATGGTGCCCATAGGGGAGAAGAAAAGGGGTAAATATATGATTTTATTCTTTCCTAATGAATGTATTTTCTTTCTTACTATTGTCCTTAGTAGGAGATGTTGTTGAGTCTTGGCCTTATAAGAATTATCTCAGTATTTCCTAGACCCAAAGAGGTAAACAAAGAGTGGAAAAGAGATTCATCGACCATGATAGATTAAAATTCAAATTTTGTGTGTATTATCTACCATATCATAAACATCATCATCACTATCATACTAATGTATTCTCTAGTATCTTTTCATTTCAAAATGATTGATAGGGTTAGTAAAATAGGGATGACCTCAAAGTCTTTCGTATGTTATTCCCTAATGGTAATTGTGGCATGTTATTTATGCTAACTCGATTGATTTGTAATAATTCTTAATTATTTTATTCCTTGTGCAAATTTTCCATATTTAATTATTGTTGGGCTAATTATACTCATGCTTTCTCCATATTTTATTCTTAACTATGGAGGGTCTCAAAATTTTCAAAGACAAAACTAGGCGTAAACATGAACTTGCTACTTTTTTTGGTCCTAGTGAACATATTGTGTCGTATGATGATGGCATTACTCGCACCTGTCTTCCTAAATGTTGGGCAGATGTTTGTCTTGTGGTGATGAAGTATTTGACCTTGGAGGGAAAATTTAGGAATATATTCTCTTATCACCTTTCTATCCTGAATTATTTACGAAGGGATCAATCTATAAGCTTAGCCTTCTTCCTTTTTAGGTTTATGAAGTCCACCATTGTTGACTTTAAGAACAATAAAATTGATGTCCCCCTACATAATGGTCTGATTATTTTACTTTTTTAAAATGGAAAAGCTCTAATCCCTTCCCAACTAGTGATTACCAGCTATACTAAGTCCAAAAATGAAACCCTCACGATCGCATGAAACATCTCAAGAAAGAGAGTGGGAAGGATAATTTGAAGGGGATTATGGATGTCCTATGCAACATGAAAAAATGGGTCCATGAAAGGGGAGAGGGTTCTGGTAGAAGAGAGAGAGAGAGAGGGATCCGGTGGAATGGGAAGCCAAGTTAATGAGAACGGAGTCAAATACGATACTATCCTCATTGTTAACAATAATTTGGTTCAGGAGGTCAAAGATTATCACCATAAAATTGATGTCCAAAATAAGAGGATTGGAGGCATGTATGGTGAGTTCATTATGTAATAGTAGAGGATATCTATTCTCGCAAGATATAGTCGTTAAGGTTGAGGGTAGTAAGAAGAAAATGAGGCTCATTCGATCGATCAGCCGATAGTGAAGACACCTAGACACAGAGATTGAAGACAAAGTGAATAAAAGGCCTAAGAGGGTGACCATAAAGGTTGTTGGATCTAAGGATAGTGGGCCAAGTACCAGGACTCACAGCAAGGATCCTACTACTAAGGCAAAATGATGGTGGGATTTTGGCTGACCTTTTGGTCTATGCTTTTCTTGTTCCTTACTTCTATTATGGCTTCTATTTTTGTATCTCGTTTATAAAAAATGGTTTTTTAATATTGCAGATTGTGTGTTGTTTGGCTTTGTTTGAGGGTTTCCCTTGTCAATTCTTTTTAACATGGATCCCTTAGTTATCTTTTGGTTGACTTGTTTGACCTTGCTTCTCTTTTTATAAAGGGTTTATGGTCCCTTTAAAACCAAATTTTATTTACCTTATCTAAAAAAATACTCACGCTTTCTCTAATGCTACTTATCTATCCTTAATTACACAATTTTCTCACTTACTAATTATTGTTTCAATAATTACTCTTGTTGTGAGTATATGAGGGATTCATTATCATTTGTTTTTCTTGATTGGCATACCTCATAAGTGTGTAACTTATCAATTGGAATGAGTTGTGATTGAGCTATAATAAAGGGATCTTGAGAGAATGAGTGTTTAATTTTTAAATACTTAAAAGGTGTATCATCTATTGTGATAGTGTATTCATGTCCATCGTGGAGGAATTTCATACAACCATGGAGTGTATAAGGTATTTCCTCTATGTTTTGGATATAAGGCCAGCCCAGTATAAGATTGTAATATAAGGTGATATCCATATTTTGGAATGTAAATGGAATTATTTTGAGCTCGAATGAAACATGTAATGTAATCTTTCCCATCATAGATAATGTAATATTGTCAAATCCCTTGATTATTTGAGACAATTTTTGGTGGCACTCATGTGAATACCATTTGATGTAATAAAGAGTGAGGAAATATAGTCAAGGCCAATCCATTATCTTTTTGTACCCTTTTAATTAAGAAACCTTGAATGTAGACTATAGTGTGTAATGGTTGATATTGGTCTTGTATGTGTTTTGGAGATAAATTTGTATGGTCAAAGGTAATAACCTTTTCAATGCTCTTAAATTCATTTATAATAGAAGTGAAATCAATAGGTTATGTGTTACTTGGGAGAGTAGTACGTTGTAGTGCCTCATATAAAATTTTCTTCTATGTGATTAATCTTTGTAAACATTCTAAAATAAGCAAATTAGCAAGAGTTTTACATAGTTGATCCAATATATAATATCCCATTGCCCCTGGTTGATTGTCTTCCTCATCTTTGATTTAAACATGGACCATTGATTCCAATATAAGCCTAGAGGGAATAATGGGAGCAAGAAGGTAGCTAGTAAATTTTTGAGATTAAGGGAGAGGCGGGGAAAAGGTTGCATACATGATTTTTAGCTTTGATTAGTGAGGAGAATGACATTGGACTAAATATTAATAGAATAATAATAGAACATAGGAATTTTATGGGGACTTGGTATGCCCTACTCATAATCGATATACTTGGATTTACTAGAATTATTAGAATATACAACATTGGCATGAACCTTATTATAAAGAAAAATAGATCAGAAGTACAAACTATGTTTAACACAAAAACGTTAATGATAGCTAGAGTTTGCATTAAAAGGACCATTTTGAAAAAAAATACTAAGAATGTTCAATCATTAGCAAATTCACCAAATGGTTTACTGTAACTTAAAAAATAAGGGTCCTAAGGAGGTATTATGTGTAATTAGGATTAAAATCTATAAAGTATGTGCATTTAGATTATAAACTACACATTCATACAAAAATATGAAAGTATGATAGATGTTTTAGTGCATTCAACTTGATCAAGGAACATGATAAATATATATAATTGACAAGAGGATGATGAACCTAGCATTTTTAGATTATGATAATTGATATGGCTATAAAACTAGAGTAATAGGCTAGAAAGATTATTATTAGCTTTCTTTCTTAAATTAGGTTTGTATCTGATTTGGGATAGGATCAACTTCTACAACCTATGTAGAGTTATAAAAAAATCCAGGTGGTTTCTACACTTAAGTTTCATCTTGTACATTTTTTCTTAGTTTACTTTTCCTTAAATGCTTGTGTTCACTCTAGATGTGTGGGAATGTTCCTATAATAGAAAACCCTAGATCTCAAGAGGTGATAAGGGGAATATGGTTAAGGAATATTTGAGTTGAAGAACCCTTAAGTCACTTACATAGCCTTGTGTAGAACACAAACTCAAATGTATTTCTCCCAATTTAGTGGATGTGTAATTGTGCTCTTTCAACTACATGTTTGCAATTATAATTTATCCCTTGAACACTTGATAATGCTTGTTTTTTTAATCTTAGAATGCTTTTAAATTGGCTTGGAATAATTTTGGCTATATTTAGATTATTTTAGACTTATATAAGGGTTATTCATAGTGTAAGATCCTATAATAGAGAAGAATATGACAAATTTACTTTCTTTTGAATAGGAATACCAATTGTTGATCAATGATTTCCAAGTGGTGACCAAGTAAATGCTAAGTGACTAAATGAGTGAGTTTAGTTTGTAATTATATGACTCAAGGGTAATATTTCAAATTAATACTAACCTAGAGGAGAAAAACCTATTCATAAGAAGATTCCCATTTGAAAAAATGACCATTGGAAGACTAGGGACAAGATTGAACATTAGTGACAAAATCAACCGATCGATCCTATCCTCATTGGATAATTCTATCCATTGGGGAAAAATCTCATTTTATGGTTTAGAAAATCATATACAAGAGATATAATGTGATTTTTATTGACAAAGGTGTTCATGTAGGTGCTCGAAAAATGGAATGAGGGATTACAAGCCTTATGATAGTGTAGTTGAGCTCTTTTTGTGTGTACAAGTCATGTATAAGGGATATAAATCAAAATCACATTATCAAATTCTAAATGAACAAATTTGGGTGTCTACACGAAGTATGAAATGTTTTCCCTTTAGGGACTTCTTATCTTGGAATATTGAGTTGATATGGCCATATAAATGACCCACCTTACAAAACATGACATTTATATCTAAAGGGGTTTGATTACAAGGCATGAGCTTATTACAAATTTTATATAATTATAAATCCATGTGAGATATTTATGTTTGAAATTCACTAAAGTGTTTTTTAAAAAGAAAAAAATCTTTAAGAGACAAGACCCCACAAAGGCTCATCTACATGCAAGATAGGTTTAGGGGAGGAGTTATGGGGTGTAACTTAGTTCATCTTATCATATAAAGGAAGGGCAACCCTACCATATAATAAAGGATAAATGCATACTATTAATAATATATAAAAGAGATAAAATGTGAAATTTTCCTCACTATTTTATGAATTTGAAAGAGGTTTTTAAAATCTAAAGGCATAGAGAAATGTGAACCAATATATTCAAAGTAGTTTTAAAAGGTAAAAACAAAGAAACAAATGTTCAAGAAAATACATGAGAAATATTAAGAAACAAAAAGAGGATTTTGTTTGATTAAATATAACTAAGAAAAACCTCTAAAAATTTTAGAAATAGATAAATCATTTACATGTTTAGACCGATTTTATGAAAATAAGGAAACCCTAATTTCAAAAAATCTATGATGAATTTTACAAAATAAAAAGAGGTTTTTGATCAACTAAATGCGACTAAGGAAAACATCTACTTTAAAATAGATTCATTTTCAATCAAATATCATCCAAAAATTATTAAGGTAAACAACAACCTTGATGGAAGAAACCCTAATGCCGAAAAATCATGAAACTCAAAGGAAAATAATGATAATGAGATTTTGTTTATTCAATCATGAAAAATTATAATTTAGAACTAAATGTAAAATGCTAAGGGTAAAAGAAGTAGGTTCACCAAAATGTAATATGAAATTGGACTTTTATTCCTAATTTAATATAATGTTGAATAATGATAATTTAAAATTAAGACAAGTTATCCTAATAGTTCTAAATCATTTTGTTCTTGTTTTTGCTAACAATTTTTTCCAATCATAATATGATAAGTTGTTCACAAAATATCTTGATCTAGTACTCAACATATAGGACAAGTTTTTTGGAAGTAGGACACGTTAGGCCATAAAAATTGTCTCAGTGGTCTATAAAGTTGTCTCTACATACGCAACAGATCTAGTAACTATAATATCATTCACTCGTGTTTAGAGATTTATTTTCTAGGTATATATTTATGTGATGGTTATATTGTGATGAGAAATGTCTTATCCTTATGTTGAAACCCCACCCCTTGTGCTAGAAACCTAAAAAGGGGTCAATAATGATTGGGATGGCTTGCCTCACTATACCCCCACTAATGTGATGAGCATTGTTCTACATACCACTACTTCAAAGAAGGATAAAGCCACATGTAGTTCTCCCAACCCTATGATGATACACATGATATATAATAAAAAATAAATGTGGAGCCCTTGAATCAACCATCACACTTGGAAACAAACAATTTTACTTCAAAATTTTCTCATCGTTGATATAGGGAAACAATATAGATGACTTTAAATTTTGGTAGCTTGTTATTGTGATATGTTTTGTAAGGAACATAATAATTCAATATTTTTCTCTTATCCTTCTTAGGGTGAGAGTAGAGGATCCTTATATGCTCGTAATATATTAGGTGTGTTTGTATTTTTCTAAGTACCACCTAGGTCGGCTAAGCTAAGTTTCCTTTTGAAAAGGTGTTCATTAGAAGAGAAATGGATATGTTCATGAAGGTTGAAAATTTTCATTTCCAAACCTATCTGGAGCTACGAACCTATCTAGGGTGTGAAAATAATTAGTTCTAATATAATTAAGAGTCTATATAGATGTTGTTTAATATGGCTAATGATTCCTAAGGAGCTTATTAAAAGAATAATTATCATCTAGTGGGAATATGATGCAAGATAGAGTAGGAGGGTGCCTTAAATTGCTTATTATATGCACACACACATGTACATACATACATTCATACATGTATGCATGCATGTATGTATGTATGTATGCATGTATAAGGGATAAATGTTAGAATAAGTGTCGAATACCATATTTCCAAGTGCTCAAATCAAATTTTAGGCACTACACTATAAAGCATAAAACTATTGATCATAAAATAAATATATTCTCCATACATCATTTAGTTTCTTTCTAAAAATGTGATGGGTCTCCCATTTTAACTCAATAATGCCCCAATGGCTATTCTTCCCATGTCACAATTAACTGAAATACTTTGATGAAATCAGAAAGACCAACACTGATTACTTTGTCAATTCATTATTCAAATTCTAAAATACATATTCTATGTTTGTGGCCCACATAAACTATTTATTATGTCCCTACATCACCTATATGATTATTGTGCAAATATTAGTAAAGCTTCTAGTAAATTCTCTATAAAATATTGCTAAACTAGGAATACTTTGCACTTCAAAAACATTCTTGGGTGGTGGCCACTCAAATATAGCTCACACCTTTTCATAATCCATCTTCAATCATGCTTGAGATATTACAAATCCCAAGTACACCAACTCTTCCTTCATAATATTGCATTTCTTCATATTCACCAATAGAATTTCATTGCGTAAATATTTTAACACATGTAAATAGACCAAGTGTTCTTCTTGTATTTTTCTAAAAAATTAGAATTTCATTTCAATAGATAATGTTAAATTGCTAGGAAAGGCTTCAAAAAATTTATCATGATCCATTTGAACGTGTTTAGTGTGTTGGTTAGCACAAATTTCATGACCAACCATTCATATAAACCATCTTGCATTTTGAAAGGAGTCTCCCACTCATCACATTCTTCTTATCATGATCTAGTGATATCCACTAGATTCAAATCAACCTTTGTGAAGTATTTTATTCTCTACTCAAAAAATACATAAAATCATCCATGCATGCTAATGGAAACTTATACTTGACGGTACTTTTTTATGTCTCTAAAATCAATGCGCAGACCTTGAATTCACCTCCTTTTTTGGTGCTAATATTATATGCATTTCACATGGGATGAGATAATTTGTGATTGACCCTATTCAATCAACTCTTGAACTTGCTTCTTTATTGCTTCACTCTTTATATATGCCAATCTCTATTTTCCTTCCATGATAAAATAGATCCTAGAATCATACATTGATAATCGATATTGTGCATAAGTGGTAAAGTTTCTAGAATATCATGTGTCATGATATATACAAACTCACTTATCATCTCCTTCAATTCATGTGAAAGTTTTCCTTCAGCATATCGCAGTGTATCATCCTCCTCTTTCTATGCAAGCTTTGGAATTAACATAAAACATCCATTATTCCCTTTACTTTGTTCAGAATGCTTTTCCCAAAATTAGCAATATCTTAGAACCTCTCTCCACCTCTATACTTAAAGTGTATTATTGTTTGTCTTTCAAAAATGTAAGTATCAGTGCAACCATCATCTTGTGCTCTCTTGTTAAACCTGCCAAGATCATTCAAGCAACACATGTCATATGTTCATGGGAATTATATTGCATAGTAAATCATATTCATATGTTTTAATCTATAGTGCACATTACATTGAACATTCACAAGCAATTGGTTCCCCTTCAACAATTAGGACACCTTATACATATTCATATGCACAATCCTCTTTAGACCAAGCTTTTTAATTATCTCATTAGAAATAAGATTATCACTTCTACCACTATCAATAATGACTTTAGAACACTTACCTCCATACTTGCATATGGTTATGAATATATTATATCTCTATACGGGTGTATTATTTACCTTCATAGCTTCAATAACACTCTCTTCATCATAATTTATTCTTTGTAATTCATATCTTCAAAGTGTAAATATTTTCTATAGTATTATTTGTACCTACATGTTGTGCAACATGGTTAATATCAACATTCTTCATTGCACTACTATTTTGTGTTGCTTGCCAGGAAAACTCAAACATGCGATGTGTGACTTCTCTCCGTGACATAAAAATGTTCTATTAAATCCGATAAATATTTCATGTCCTTTTCCTTTTAAATAAGAATTACTTCCGCATCTTTATGCATAACATTGATCATGCGAGAAACTCACTTCACCTTCATGTGCATGATTTTTCATGTCATTTTGTAATGTTTAAAGAGGAAGAGTCAAACTCACAACATAATATTTCTTGTACTACCCGCCTCACTCCTAGATTCTTGTTCCTACCCCATCTAACACAATCAACTTTGCCTATGAGATTCCCCACTAAAACAAAGCCCTAATAAATTTAATGTCTCCTAAAAAAGATGCAAATTTAATCCATCCCAATAAGTTATTAATTACATTTCTCCTTTCTCGGGGTCCTATTTTTGTACCACTCTACTCTATGATTAGGGCCCTATATCTCCAATCTGGTATACCCTCGTAACTATATAGATAGAGGATATGGGATGGGTAACTCTATTACGATAGGAAGGATTGGGGGCTTTCTTTCTCTCAAAGGGGGAGAGGGGACATTGAGGTAGGGCCATTCTATGCCCAACCTAATTCCCATTTAATAGATGAGGTAGGGATACTCGTAATGGATGGTGCATCTAATCTTATAATGGATGGTATAATATAAGCTTGGAATGGATGGTACAAAGAAAAGGTGAATATGAACTAGACATTGAACCTAGCTGATCATATTGGGAACTATTCATGCATCGGCACCCCATATATGGATTAGAGATGGGAACAAATGGTCCTAATTCTATATAAGGGTTGAGTCGGGATTTATGCAATGAACACGCCAAGTGCTATGTTAACTCATGGTTTTGCTACTTGTAAGGGGTCGAGAGACAAACACAAATGTAATACCTCGAGTGTTGGCCTAATTCTATATAGGGTGGCCTTATCCTGAACTAGCTTGTAGTTATAGTTCTAAATGGGGCCATCTCTCTCCTCCCCTAGCTATATCTAAATCCTCTTATTAGTTCTATACATGAAGTTTCCTTTCCTCGTGCACCACCTTGTTATCTACATGAATTTTTTTCTTCCACCTTCAATGCAAATTGATAGGCTTCTTCAATATAACTTATTGTTATCATGTTAAAATTATACTAAATGGAAATACTCAATCCAATAACATACCTCAAGATATTTTATGCATCATCTTCCACATGAATTGCTCGATAATGAGTCTATAAAACTCTTATATAGATTCCTACACACTCAACTCCTTATGATGCAAATTCTAAAATTTCTTAAGAAAATTCAAATGGAAATATACATGAATTAATTTATCCTTTAATTTTAAATGAGTTTATCCCAAGGCTTGATCACATCCTCGTGTCTCATTAATCTTCCAGTTTATACATGTTCCCACCGTAAAGATACATGACCTTTCAACTTAGTAAGAACAAATATTTACTTCTTGGGATCTTCTATATTCCTTCATCCTCAAATTATTTCTCTAGCTCAATAATTTGGTTGATGAGTTCTTTAGGATTTATACTCCCTGAGTAACTAGGAACACCTACATTTTCCTTACTTCCAATCCTTGTGATTACTTACAAGAACTAATCCTCTAATACATCGACATGTTTTCCTTCAACATCCTAGTTCTTAGTGTAGACATGAAATCCTGCAGCTTACTATTTACATCACACCTCTAAGGATGTCATCATATGTATGATTCCTACGCAAGATAACTAGAAATTAAAAACACTTGTTTTTACTTTTACATTACTTTACCATTTTTTATACTTCTATCATTTTCTTTTTTGGAATGACTGCTTTACTTTTGGACATTGGACAACATGTGACCCAACTTTTATTTCCCATTCTATCCTTTGAGCATCCTAGACACTACCGCTCATTAGGGATAGGAGTGCCCAAGCACTATTGTCTCGTTTGGGCACTTCTATATTTTCCCCTCCTTTTCTTAAATTTGAAATGCCACATTGACTATTATATTTTCTAAATTAATACCTATCACTTTGGGTCAACCTTTTTAGTTGTTAATGATGAAATGTAAACAAAGGACTAATATATATACATGACTTACTCACTATTGTTAGGGGATGCATAATTTGGGTTATTACTTCCTATTTACTGCTTGGGAAAAGAGAAACATTCAATACTTGCATTTGGTTACATCATTCATTCCATAAGAAGGGAATATTTTTGAATTCCATCCCACACAATCATCTTAGGGGAAAAGCAACAGAGTTGTAGCCCGTTATCTTGGTGCAAATGGCATAAGGGAAACCTAGCTTCAAGGGACATGATTCTATCACACACACACTAGAACTACATTAAGTCTAAAATATAGTGCAACGCTCAAGTGAAAATCACATTGGGGTGACCACCAAGGTTAGTCTGACTCAAACATTTGCATTATTTATTACATCTAATGTGTGATTGAGCCTTGTGTAGGTAGTTAGGGTTTATTTTACAGTTCATATACGATGGTGAAAAACCTATAACAAATTTAGAGTGACAAAGAGTGAAAAGAAGAAGACAAGTTCAAACCCTGAAAATATTAGATCCGAGTTGTTGTCAGGACACTAGTGCCCAGCTTGGACACTAGGCTTGGGGAGGTCCTTTCCTCCTTTGGTTGGTTCTATTTGGAAGCGTTACATAAATCTCATTTTTATATATGAAGTTTACTCAATTCATATCTAACATGTTCTATGCAATTTCTAACTCAAAATCAGTCTAGGAACTCAGATACAAGCTAAGTCACTCTTATCTCTCCATTATTCACACTTGATTGTCATTGCTTAGTATATGTTGTTTATTACTATTATATCTATTTGATCTCAATCCTCTGATAAGATTTAAATTATGATAAGTCATTTGGTGAACCCATTTATTGATCAAACCCTTATTTACCCTAGGATCTCTCATTCTATGCTTTATAATGGCTTACCAAAAATGGTATGAACCCGTCATCCCAAACCTCTTTCCCCCAAGTATGATCTTCTTCCTATGACTAGTCTTCATCTTTGTTTTGTAAATGCCAAAGAAGAATTTTCCTTATACCGTAAGTCACATACTACCCCTTCATTTCAGCCCTAAATTCCTCTTGTCACCACAAAGATTATAAACCCTCATCCCAATGTTTCACTCCTACCCCTATTAAGGCTACTAGTTTTGTGACTCGATAGTGATGTTGCTTTTATTGCTACAAATGATACATGTGTTGAGGATTTGGTTAATTTTTTAGATGAGGAAGGTCTTGTTCATGATGTTTGTGATACCCCTATTTTTTTAACTTTGTAGATTTTATCTTTAATGTCCCTTACCCTACTTATTCTTCTCCTTCACTTACATATGTACAAATCCTAGAGTCAATCTTATTGTTATTGATACCGATATTAAGGTCCCTCTCTTTATTCTTAATCAAGTGCTTGTTTATTGAATATTGTACCTCAAAATACATATCTTTATTCATCCACCTCTTGTGTTCTTCCTAGTAATGCTAGTACTCATATTTATTCTCATGATATATTAAAATCTACAAAAGTTAATGATGCATGTGTTTCTACTCTTGATATTTCAAATGATAGTATACATCATGATGATCATAAGGATAGTGTACATATTTCTACTAATGATTGTATTCCTGTTTTCACTAAGATTTTTATAAGATCATGTAAAATTATATTCCTCTTGGTTCTTCTTCCAATGTTTCTACTTCTAGTTATCCACTTATTGATCCTAAGATTACCTTTCAACCAAATAGTGTACCTATGGCTACTCATTATGCCAAGATTCAACCCCTTGATGTTTATGTCATTCCTCCCTAAGAATTTTTGTCTCTTATGTATGTTGTAGGTGATTTAAAAAATAAGATCCATACCCTTACCCTTGAGAGTGGGGCCTACTCGCTAATACCGATAATAATTCTCTTCATGACAATCATATTCCTAAGAATATTTACAATTCACCTTTTCCTAAGGGTTTTACTTTGCCTACTTTTAAAAAATTGATGGAAATGGTAATCCTTACATGCATCTTAAGGTCTTTAGATTAACTATGGCTTCACATTCTAATGATAGATTACTTCTCAAGGTATTTCCTAGTAGTCTTACTGATATTGCCTCTCATTGGTTTCATCATTTTCCTAGTGGATATATTAGTACATATCTTGATATGGAAGAAGCATATCTTAGGAGTTTTATTTCTAATAATGGTCCTAAAGTTACATTTGAGCATTTTCCTTCTTTGCATTAAGGAAAGAATGAACCTATTACTAATTACATCTTACATTTCAAATCTTGCATGTATCATTTACTTTATTATCCTATAGATCTAGAAATGTAATATATCTTTGTCATGGCTTGATTCTTCCTTTGAAAGAAAATTATTATATGATACATGTGAATCTTGTACACTTCTTTGTCTTAAGGTTATACATTTAGAACAAGAGATGCTTAATGAACAATCTTATTGCACATGCTCTTAGTTCTTCTACCACTCCTCCACCTAGTACATCTTCTCTTCCTCCTATTGCACCACCTTCATGTTCTCCATCTCTTACTAGACATACTCATGATCATCCATCTCATTTTTGTAAACCACCACCATGTTCTCCATCTCTTACTAGACATACTCATGATCATTCATCTCATTTTTGTAGACCTCCACCACGTTCCATCTCCATATTACATGCTTTGATTGATGAGAGGTTGATTAGGCTACCTTATAATGAGCATCCTCCTCCTCATTGGTTACGAAGAAACCATAACCACCCCTTTTGTAATTTCCATAAGATCAATGGTCATAGAGATAATGATTGTTATGCACTCCATGATAGGCTTCAGTTGTTTGAGGATAAATGTGTCATTATTTTGTGTGCATGCCATGTTGATTGATCACATTCTCCAGTGCCATGACAACCGAACACCCAATATCATTACTTTGACTACTTGTTTTCCTCCTAAGGTGATGTAGCCTATAATTCACCAGATAACACCCTAGTCACTGCTTTCGACACATCACTCGGATCTAGACCGAGCACTCATCCTAAGCATGCAAAGGTACTGTGTCCCTCTTTAGGGTTGTTGTAGTAGGATGTTAGCACGATGAAGGAAGAAACATATAGACTCATAACTAATCCATCATTCTATAATGCATGCTACCCATAGATCTATGAAAGAACAAGCTTAAACAAGTAATCATGATTGAATTAATAACATGCACTACTCAATTACACATAGAATTACACTTAGATTCAGCCAATATCTTCCATATTTATTAAATACAGAAGCTCCTTACAGTATTATCAATCTATACCAATGTGTGTATGGATCGATACACACATTCATATATCACACTCTTACGTATCTCCAAAAACATACCATGCCTCTACTATGTACCTAAATCATATATATAGATAGGGTGGGGACTTGCCCTTCACCGCTTCTCCATTCCGAGAAATAGACCGTATGCTATTAATATCCACACATGTTTACAATCATAGCCACACATGTAAGTGTGCCATCTATAGTTCTCTCAGTTAAGCTGAAGTATCAATTCTATTCTCGCTTGTCTCCATGTAAAACACTTTGATCCGCTCCTCCAAAGATAGATAATGCATGATGCGCACGTCTCTACATTGTTGGTGTGTTCTCGCATGCCATATTATAAAAATAGGTCTTCATGTTCAAAATCAGCTAAGTCTGAAAGCTGAACTTGCCTTCCACACATGTGTCCTTCCTGTCCTTCCATGCCTTTGATCATGGCTTTTATTCCACGCGGACTCATTGTGTGATCTTTGACAAGTATTCTTTATCAACATTACCCCACACTAATCTCATTGTCATCCCAACAATGGGTATCTCCAAAAATTAAAGTAAAGAATAGAAGAATAAGAATGAAAGAATGCGAGATAAATAAAAATTGCTATGAAGTTATGAGGCACCTCCTCTGTATCGGGCCATAGTATCAACTCCGGATACTCCTCTTTATTACGGCCTCCAAAACCCGACATTCGGTGAGTGCCTACTCTACTTTCTCTGGGATGTCCATAGCAATGGATTTCAACTCATCACTCACAATCTCTCCTTTCTCATTCCATAGAACCAACACAACACTTTGGACATTGATGGCATTCTCCCTTCTAAAAGATCCATCTTCTAAGAAATTAACTTCCCAAGCTCTTCCGGCCCGAGTCTTGTGTGGCTCTTGTACTACTTGTCATCGGGGCCTCACGCTTTTGTTTAACCATTGACAATCTTTCTGCACGGCCCAATGTCTCATATTTCATCACTTTTTGGACCTCATTGTTCTCTTCTAGGGTCTTGATGTTGATAAGCACCTCGGAGCTGTGCATATGTTTAAAGTTTAGTACGTTTTCTTTAATACTTCTTGTAATGTTTACAATGACCCTTCATAAGATGTATTTTTTCTCATCACTGATGCTTTCTCTTGTTCGGCATCTTGTTCTGACCTTTCTAGCACTTGCATAAGTAGAGTTTCATCTTCAAGAACCAAGTCCACCAACTTTCCCACATATTGTATCGTTGAAGGAAATGTCTGTGGTACCTTGGCCTCCAAGTGTGGCCTTGTTTTAATGACACTGTCTCCAATCTCCTATGTGATGCTGATAAACACTTCATTCTTCTTCTGCGTGAAGTCCCTCTCCTATGTTATGTGTGTTATCTCTATGTCCTTTGTCTTCAACTCCTTGCACAACGACTCTGATCGTGGCATATTTGTCCATGTTTCTTCTAGCCACCTCAACAAAAACTTTCACCAATGCATTGTTGACCTGCTCATCTGACATGACCAAGAGGCTTTACTGTCATGTGTCTAGCTTGAGGTGCCTTCTTCAGTCATCTCAAAATGCATGACTCTTCACACACATCAAAGTCAAGCTCATCCATGTGGGTGTGCATCGACCACGATAGTTTCTTTTGAGTACACACAGTCACCATATCCTCATCCATTAACTCCCAGCTGAATAAATCCTTCTACGCTATCGTGCTCTGGAAGCGGGTGCGAAAATTTTTCTTGCATCCTCTACATACCCCATGGCTGGTGGAATGTGCTCTCCACTTGTTCTTCTAGACCTTTTCTGCTTAGGAACTTTAGCTTCCAAATTTGGGACTTGTGTCTCCATGTCCTAAACATTCTCTACAACTATCTCCTTTGGTATTTTCTCATCCTCTTCTTTCTCCTTTGATGCCTCACCATGTTCTTCTGTGTTCTCTTGAAGTGTAGGATAATTAGGCATGCTTTCCTCGACTCTTTTGCCTCCTCATTTAGCTTCATTTTCCTCCTTCTCTACGCAGATCATCTCCTTTTGTGGAGAGAGTTTGGGTGATTTGCGCACGAGTGGTTGGAATAGCACCTTGGGTCCTTGTTCTCCTAAATACCCTCTTAAACCCTGTTCTCCCCTTAGGCGCATTCAAGTCCTCATCATCCCCCTCTTGTGGTTTGAGGTGGTGTAACAACATGCTCAACTTCACCCTTATTTGTAGGATGTCTCCTACCTCTATGCTTCAAACCACCACTATCTTTGTGCTCTTCCTCATCATCCTCCACTTCAATTGGCTCTGTGGGCTTAGGCATTAGGATGTTCTCCATCGTATGCTTCCCTTTTAGTGGTCTTTGGAAGTGTGAACTCTCCTTCCACATATTTGTTATTCTCCATCTTTGGCTTCAATTTGGAGATACACCAATGTTGCCCGCACATCCGCTATAACTAAGACTTATTGGCTTGATATTTGGTACCTATGAAATGATCCTCTCTTGTATAAGTACTTTTTCCAAGATACACATACTTCTTCCTCAACATATGGTAATCACAGTCTACCTTATCTGCATTGAAGATCATTCGGCGCATGTCTATAAATCTATGAATAGACGCTTGGAAATACCTTGCAGTGAATGTGTAAGGTAATTTGCACCAAGGGCTCAATACTCCATATTTCATTGGGAAGCGTGCAATGTAGAAATGTTGATATACAACAAACTAAACTTGTTTCCCTACCATTGCTAGTAGGTCCTTTGGGATGCACCACTCTTCCCCAAATGTCACGTGGAGCCTGTCATACCACTTCTTCGCCCTTTTCTTTACTTCATCTGTCATGGTCCCCTTGTATAGGTACTTACTGAATCTTTCAACTGGGGACTTGTTCTCCATGGGGTATTCCCATACTTTCTCCTTTGGTCCATCTGGTACTCCAATCTCCATGAAGACCAGTGATAATAGAACATCCCCAAAGCTGATCTTCCCTCCTATGCATGCTTCTTTGACTATTTACTTTGCAATATAGCCTATAATGTTGTAGATTGTCCCTTCTAACATCTTACGTGCCACATGTAACCACATAGTGTTTACCTGTGACCACCGCTCCTAATCATTCAACTTGGTAACAAGGTGTGTTACAGCTTGTACAACTGGATAGTTCTTCAATTTGTCTATGTCCATTCCGTACGGACCCTTTAGGTATCCCAACTCCTGTTTGGTCTTTAAGATCATGGATTTATCTATGAGGTCACCTTTTATATCTTCTCTGTGGCCTTCAAACCTGTAACTGATGAGATAAGCGCAGATGAAATTCTAACTTTACATCCTACAAAGTAGAAGAAATCTTCATGCACCCTGCTCATGAGCCACTGATATAAGGGCTCATACTTCCCGAAATATGGAAGCTCATATAACTGGTAGACCCCAATTCTCTTTAGGAGCTTCTCACTCACATCATCATAAACCGGCATGTCATCCTCTGTGTGTTTGTTTGTTCTAGCAGTGAGTAAGGAATCAAGCTCCTTCTTGTTCTCCAAAGTCCTATGATTGTATACACTTACTTTGCTCTTTCTAATGGGTGAATCCCATTCTTGGCTGACAATGACTCCTTCTAGATATTGCATCTCTAAAAAATGGCTTTCGGGTTCCATCTCTTCTTCCTCGACGACCACCTTCTTCTTTCCTTTTTTTTTGTTGTAGATGCCTTCTTGATTGCCATTTTTACCTTGCAAATGTCTCCTCTTCAACTCTAAAACTTTGCGAATCAAACCCTAGCTCGATCCAATCATGCCCTAGGTGGAAACTTTGTAACCTAACTCTTTTATGTCTCCCTGCTTTGCTCAAACCCTTCACCACTAGGGATGCAAGCTTCTTGTTGCACAGATCTGGTTGTCATGCTTGGTTTCACACCCTTTACACCTTAACTCGATCACTCGACTCTTCGCACTTAGCTCTTTCTCAAATACTCTTAGTTGTAATGGTAAAAATGAATCTACATCCCATCCTTATATAAATTTTCAAATTTTGATACATTTATTGCTCCTCCACCTACCAAATATCCCCTCATTCATTGACCAAATCCATTCATTCCACATGGTACATCTTTGCACCCAGTTATAACCTTCTAACACACCTTCCTACCCTCTGGTCATAGACTTCTCTTCGATGCGCGCTCCTGCGCCCCAAGTACCTCATCATTGTACCTTCTCTGGTAGCTATCATGGCCTCTACTTACCTCACGTTATACTATTATTTCATTCATCTCCATCCTTCATCACCTTTGAGAAGTAATATTATTTTGACTTAAAGCACACAGTGTGACTTATTCCTTTCACCTTTCAAATCCCATAGTATTTTTCTTAGATAATGACAACCACCCCACACAAAACATATGTGCATTCCTCTATGCATAAACATTCTTCATATAGTAATTAGCTTCAATGAACACCAAGAATTGACAAAGCATAACGACAATGAAGGAAATACATTAAGGAAATACAAAATTGAAAACCTAATCTAAATGGCAATCGCCTTATTACAAACACCAAGAATACTATTTATAGTAGGGCTTGACCTACCCGTTAAAGTAACTAGGTAGTCATGTTCCATCAAGTGCTTCTAGCTGAAAGCACTGATTCTAGTATAGAAGTGATAACATACGGCCCAACCAATGTACTTTAAGCTTGTCTGGATGGCATAAGAACTTTAAGTCATAAAGAAGTACCATTTTTTCCAATCTCAAGCTTCTTATCCCTTATGTTTTTGTCATGCCATGCCTTCTCCTTGCAGCCTTTTCCTACTTCGACTCCATCATGCTATGGCTTGGCGCTCATCCGGTTGAATCATCTTTTGATACGCTCTTCTAAAGCTTGTTCATTAGCTAGACCTCTAACGCATGCAATGCACAAAGAAGGTAACATAAATTCTATAGGGAGAACAACTTCTGTGCTAAACACCAACTGAAACGATGTGGCTTTGTTCAATCTCTTGTAAGTTGTTCTATATGCCTAAAGAATAGCTGACACTTTGTCATCCCAATCCTTTCTTCTAACATCACATATTTTTGTAAAAGTCTGCTCAAAATTTTGTTGAAAGCCTTAGCAGTTCCATTTTCCTGAGGATGATAAGGTGTGGTTTTATGGTGTGCAACCATAAACTCATCTAATAAGATCTGATTGTCTCATTCAAAAAGTGTGTACCTTAATCACTTGTCAAACTTAAGGGACATCCATATCATGTAAGAACATTCTCCCATATAAACCTAGTTGTTGTACAATCCTTCATATGTGCTTCTTCTACCCACCATGTGAGATAATCTATGTAAGTAATGATATAGCACGATCCAGTCCCTGGCAGTAGAATTTGGAGAAATAGGTCCTACAAATTCAATGGTCCATTTCTCAAATGGTTCAACACTAGTAATCAGTCTCCCAAAGGCATCTCATCCCTTTTCCCTGGTTTTCCTGGCGCGACAATGATCACATGCCTTACAATAGTATTTACAGGTCTTTATACAATGTCTCCCACCATAATCCAACAATTAAGATCTTTCGGAAGTCGCATCACCTGCATAATGGCCTCCTGCAATACCACTATGAGCTTCTTCCATGATATCCTTGTGCTCATGCTCCAACACACAACGGTGTAATACTTCATCTCTACTAGCTTGTAAAGGTCACCTTTGATTAACATAAATAGTGTCATGTGTATAGCAAGTTACTTCTTTTCTAATGCTTTCATTCCTTTGGTGCTTTATACATGTTTGTAGAAAGACAACGATGTCTTATAATTCCGTGGGTGCTCGTTATAACCTATATAAATGTGCATTCGAAATTGTTTCTTTAATCATCATGCATCCTCTCCTAAATTGATTCTAGATAAATGGTATGGTCTAGAATTGCTTTTCCCTAGCTTCACCACAACTGTGAAGTCAAACTCTTGAAATAGGAGCACCCATCTACATATGCGCCCTTGTAAGATAGGCTTGTTTACTAAGTACTTCAATGCCATGTGATCTGTATAAAACACAAATGGTGTTGCTAACAAGTACTATCGAAACTTGTACAATGCATAGATCATTGAAAAATATTTGCGCTCTGTAGTTGTATAATTCCGTTCAACAGGAGTCAACTTCCTACTAGCAAAACAGATTGGATGATCTATAATACCTTCACTAGGTTGAGCTAACATAGCACCAATGGCCATGCCAGAAGCATCCACATGCACATGAAATGGTTTATCCCATGAGGAAAGCACAGAATGGGCACGGTAGTAAGTTTCTCTTTTAATATCTCAAATGTGCATTGCTGCGGTTCTCCCCAATAAAATGTACCTTTCCCCTTTAGTAATTCTTCCAAGGGTGCAACAATTTTGGCATACCCTTTTATGAATTTTCTGTAATATCTGTATGACCTAAAAATCTCGCACACCTCACTTTGGTGGTAGGCACTCCCAAGCCTAAAATGACTATGCAACCTTAGTTGGATCAACTAGTAAACCTTCCTTGCAGATTATATGTCCTAACAGTTTCCTAAACAACGTAGAAAATGTGAACTTCTTGATGTTCAAAGAGATACTCAATTGTTTGCATTGTTCAAACATTAAGAAGCAGATTGTCACAATGATCTTTCACAAGCCCATATCTTGTCAATCATCTAGATAGGCTTTTGTAATAAGTTGTGAATAAAATCTTTAAATGCCTGAACAACCATGCGCAAGAATATAGCGAAAGCGCATTTTTCAATCCAAAAGGCATCACAAGTATAGGCAAAACCGCCCATTCGGTAGTAAATGTTGTCTTTTCTTGATCCTCCCTGAGTGATCCTAACACGATGATACCTAGAAAATCCATCTCGTGAAAGAATATATTTCGTGCCCTGCAAGTCCTTCTAGTATTTCCTTAGTGATTGGCATAGGAATGGATGCGTGACACATGCGGCATTGGCTCCCTATAGTCCACACATATCCTAATTCATTCATCCTTCTTGATACTCGATCACCTTTGGGCTAACCCATTCTCGACTCATCAAGGGCTTGATAATGCCCGATTTCAACATTTTATCAATTTCTTCTTTTACCTTTTCATGCAAATTAGGATTCATTCTGTAAGGCCTCTTTCTAATTGGTCATGCACCGTCCTTAAGTTTGATCTTCATTTCCCCAAGTGATTCATGCATGCCTTTAATTTCATGATATCCTCGAGGGAATAAGTCCTGATAATCACTGAGTAACTCAATGATTTTTGCTACCTCCGAGTCTAACCAATAGTCTCTAATTATGGCCTCCTTAGGCTCAGCCTCCGAACCTATATTCACCTTCTTTATCTTCATGGGTTCGTGGTAGGCACGCGCGTATCCTTGTCTGCACTATCCAAGACCTCGTGCACCCCTTGTGAATGTTCAATATCTAGGTTCTCAAATTCCTCATCATCCACGCGTAAACCATCTTTCCTTTCTCTTTCTCAAGGCAAGTGCATTCAAGTAGTATGGAGTCCATTTCTTCTTCCTTTTCAAAACATGCTCAAATCTACCTCACCGAATAATTCTTGAATATGCTCTTTGGATTTTTCACTATCTCCCATAGTTAAGCGCTTGACAAATTTTAATGCCTCTTCTATAGGAGGTTTAGTCAAGAAGTAGTCAAAGGTTTGGATCATTCCTATAGTCAAAACTTGCTAGTTTCGGTCTCTCTCTATAGTTATGCATATACATACCAAGCACGTGCACATCCTTGTAGCAAGGAATACAATCAATGCACCCAAAGTGAAGGTGGTAATGCTTCTGTCCCTACTATCCGAGTCTCTCACACCTTTGCTGAATGTGATGTTGAACAGGTTGATCACCGCGATAAGTGTAAATCTACGTAGGTGCATTGTTCCTTACAAACCTAGTAGACAAAGCAACTCCAATCTCTTCCCAATTTATAATATTATCTCTGTGGACTACCCACCAGCGCGTTGTTGTCCTGCGTAGTGTATATACTAACATATCTCTTCTCTTAATTTGATCTTTCCACTATGTTTCCATGGCCTTCAAAAATGTAGGAAGATCTTCTACCCCGTATACCAAGGTATTGTGCTACCTATCCGTCGAATTGAACGAAGTCCATTCTTACGTGCAACCACACTTTTCACCTCATGTCCTACTAATTCATATGTACCATGAGCCCAATTGTCACAAGAAATACTCGTAGTATCACTAATAGAATGAGAATCCTCCCACTGTAGGATGCCTTCTTTTGATGGCTTGTTGGCCTTTGGGTCCTGAATAGCGCATACATAGACTATGTTTAAGTCCTCCTCACTTAGAGGCTCAACATAGGGTGTAGAATTCCCATCTATCAAAGGTATCACAACCCTTTCCTCCTTGTTTTCAAAGTTGATATACCCCTTATTGAATCTCAAGTCGAATTATTTGCATAACACCAAGGGCATCCAAACATGGCTAGAAATTGTCTTCTTCTTACGCAAGGACTAATACCTCAAAATCCCTAGTGAAATTAGCCCCTTGTATAGTTATAGATGCATCTTTCAAAACTCATATGGGGTGGCCTTAGTCCGGATTTCCATAAACAACACATTATGAGGCCTCCCATTTGTACTCATGCATCTAATGTAAGCACATTTACCTCGGCACATGTATCAATCAATATATTACTCAACAACCACCCATCCACAATAGCATTCAGAGTAATTTCTTTTTCATAGTCAATTGTATCAGGAAAGATTCGTATGCATAATCTATCGTCTAGGTCTCAAGAATTACGCGCAGAGTGTTCCCTTTTAACCAAATTCCTAATAGTTGAATAATGTTCTCCTGGCGCAACATTTGCATACCTCCCGCAGATCATTGATATCAATTTGGACTATCTCCGATGCTTTCTTCTGGCTCCTTTAGGTATTGTATCTCACCTTGAAGATTCCTTAGCACTTCCATGGTATCTGGTAAACTTCCTTTTGATGAGCAGGATCTGGGTACCTTGCATGACAAACCTCCTCCCACGGTGATCGTAGGCTTAAAGTGCAATGCCTCTCTTATGCGTTTTGCTTCAGCACGTGTAGTAATCTTCACTGTTAATGCCTCGGGTCCTTCTGCTATCTTGGGCATCCACTGATCTTCTACCGCACGTTGGATTCTAACCATCTTGGCACCTTTGTTTTCTTGCTTATGTTGCTTACTCAGATGCTCATATAGGTTCGAGCACTCTTCATAGCTATGGTTCTTTCCCGAAGAGAACATGTAATATTCTTAGGACATTCGTGCCTATAGTGGTCGGGAAGATCCGCACGTAAAACATGTTCCACATGGGGAACTCACCTCTTTCGCCACCATGGCCTTATCCTCCATATCCACCATGATATCCATGTCCCCTTCCACAACCTCCTTCAAAACACCCCTCATTCCTGTCATAGTGCGTTTGATTATGATCCATGATCCTGGTGCTCATTCCTACCCTTAGAATTATCTGTTATACTTTTCTGTCATACTCAATGTCTATAGCATCATGGATCTGACCAATCAACCGACAATCCTCAGTATCATGGGTCATGGACCTGCAAATCTTGCAAAAGAAAGATACATTCTTCCTTATCGCACGTTGTAACAAAGGACAATGACTAGCATCATGATTCAAATGGAAAATCTCACAGTCCAACAATAATGAACATACAAATCTGCGAGGGAAACTATCCTTGGTGTGACCTTCCACTTCACAATCTGTACACCAAATTCTTGAGCGCGTTTCATGCGTTGAATTTTTTTATAGTTTCTCTAGCTTTGCTTTATGCCATAGTATAATCTGTGCCTCTATAAATGGGCTAACTCTAGTGTCAATGCTCCCATTTGCCTCGCGCAAAGATGCAAAGCTACTTCTAGTGCTTTGCGTGGATCAATGTATGTCTTATGTGACAGTTCCCTTCTAAAAGGTGTAATCAATCCTCCAACGAACCATTGTGCATGCTAGCTAGCGTGAATATCATAAGATAGCTTAGATAGAAGTGTCTTAAAATGAGCATCATACTCACATACACTCTCAAGTAGTGCCTTGCTTGATATCTTAGAGCACACTTATACTCTTGTTCTCAAACTCATGGATGTGGAACTCTTTTAAGAAAGCATCCTCGTGCTACATAATCCATGCAAGTTTGATCGGGGTCAAACTTCCTATACCAGCTATGTGTGCGCCCTTGTAATGTAGTGGCGAATTGACTTGCCTTTCACTTAGCAGTCGTGATCCCTTTAGCACGCCACAAGATTTCACACATATGCACATGTTCGGCAACATCCTCTATACCTCTATATTTTGGGAGATGAAGAGACATTTCCATATAGATATTTTGTGGTTGTTTTGGACCTTGACCACCTGATCCAGAACCCCCTATGTTCTCTTTACCTCTAGAACCACCAGATCCACCAGAACTAGAACCACCTATACCTCTTGATCCTCCACCTGTACCTGGAGTAGGACCTATAGATGTACTCCCCTATGCTCTGATAGTAGTACTATCTTGGACCCCTACGGATGTGAGGTAGCTCCACTTCCAGAGGTGAATCCAACATTCTATGCGCTCACATTTTGTGCGGATGATGTGCCTAAGAATGCTCCTCCATATAACATTGAAGTTGTCTGTCCTGCCATTGATGTACTTGATCCCTAACTTACTCTTGCTCTCCTACTTCCCAAGTTATCTTATTGGTTACTTGTCGTACTAGATACTGAAAAACCAAGTGCAAAGGCTAGGTCACCAGGTGGATTAAGATGCACATGCGCAGCCCAAGTAGTCTCTGTTGGCGCACTTTTGTGTGAGGCCGAGAAGGGATCTCTATCATGCTTTCCAAGATGGGGGAGTTCCTGATGCTCTAGCTCCATGTCTTCTACGTGAGTCGTAAATCCTTCATGAGCCATCTCTCTCCTCAACGCCATACTTTCTACAATGGAACGTTGCTTCTCTATCTCCCTCTCGCGTGCCTCATTATACTTAAGCCACCTTTCCTCTCTCTACTTTTTTGCCACTAGGTCTACCATCTTAATACCAAACCTGTTCTTGCCTTCACGCGTGGCGAAGTTTAGTTAGCCATCGGTTTACTTTCTAGGTTCAAAGTTACCATTAAGATCTTGATCGCCAATGGAATACCTTGCAAATATGTTCCTCTTGGATACCTCAAAAACTGGAATTTAGCTATCTCTGGGCAAGAGTACATTGAAATTGAATATTCCAAAATATAATTGTTTAGAACACCATGAAACCACGTATCCACCACGTGAGTCTAGATCATATCAAGCATCATAAAGGGCCTAAAATTCTTCCTATGTCCAAACAAGTGCACGATACCTCCAATTCCACTGAGATGCATAAGCAGTAAGCCACTCGTATAGTTCTACTGAAAAGATAACGAAAAAGCTCTCATATAAATTGTCATACAGGTTCTATTCTACCCAAGTGAGTGCATTAAACTCGGATCCACCGCTAAACCACCATGTATATTATTCCTCCGGATCATGTATACATTCCTCAATACTTGCTAGAGTTAACCGAGTACGTCTTCATCGCGAACCATCCGAAAACAATGAAAAGAGGTCTCAAAAGCGGAACCAATGATGCAGCCTAGAATTCACTAGATAACACCCGTCATATTTGCACATCATCACGGCCTGGGCGAGTGCTCACCCAAAGCGTGCAAAGGTACTGGTCCCTCTTTAGGGTTGTTGTAGCAGGATGTTAGCACAATGAAGGAAGAAACATATAGACTCATAACTAATCCATCATTCTCTAATGCATGTTACCCATAGATCTATGAAAGAACAAGCTTAAACAAGTAATCATGATTGAATTAATAACATGCACTACTCAATTAAACACATAATTACACTTAGATTAAGCCAATATATTCCATCTTTATTAAGTATAGAAGCTCCTTACGTATTATCAATCTATACCAAAGCACGTATGGATCTGATACACACATTCATATATCGTACTCTTACATATCTCCAAAAACATACCATGCAATATCACCCTTCTACTATGTACCTAATCATCATATATATAGGGTGGGGACTTGCCCTTCACCACTTATCCATTCCAGAAATAGGTTGCATGTTATTAATAGCCACACACCGTTTACAAACATAGCCACACATGCAAGTGTGCTATCTATAGTTCTCTTACAGTTAACTAAAGTATCAATTCTATTCTTAGCTCGTCTCCATGCAAAATGCTTTGATCCGCTCCTCTAAAGATAGATAATGCATGGCACGCACGTCTTTGCATCGTTGGTGTGTTCCACATGCCATCTTCTAAAAATAGGTCTTCATGCTCAAAATTGGCTAAGTTCAGAAAGTTGGACTTGCCTTCCGCACATGGGTCCTTTCGTCCTTCGCGCCTTTGATCTTGGCCTTCTACCCCGCGCTGACTCCTTGTGTGATCTTTGACAAGTATCTTTGATCAACATAAGGTCATTTTTTCTCCTCCTCCCTTGGTTTTGACTATACCAGGATGACTCGCCCCACTAATTATTCAACCCAAACCAAAATGGGTCCCAAAAGAGCATCAATTTCCCTTACATGATTCCCATCTTCCTAGTGTTTCTACAATCACTTAGACTTATCATTTGACACTTATGCTCATGACACTACATCATTTGAGTCGTTTGTGCGTAGTCGTCACCTTATTTTTAGCTAGATGTTGTATGTTCTTTATTGTTACATGATTCCACACCTATTCTATAAATGTATGCCACTAAGTATTTTTCTCCACCATTTCTATCATATCTACTAAAATCTTAATTCAATTATCATATCATAGTCATTTTTATCATCATTTTAATATTTATGTTATTATCATCACTATTTCATTTATGCTATCAACATATACTGACTTCTACTCTACAACACCATCACAACATATACAACTATATTGTCACAAATTCAACACATATCACATCACATCAAATCAAGTAATTAACAACTCATATATCACCAAAATTATACATCATCATATCAACCATGCTCTAATCATATATATATATATATTGAAAGTTTCATAATACAAAATCACGTGATAATGCCCAATAAAAATCATATCCTACGCCCTCCTCACTATTACTAAAGGCCACTATTGGATCTCTCAAACTATAAGCCTCCATATTTTCTCTTTTCCTCTATGCTTTCGAGAGTGTTTCTCCTTTAGCCGAGTCTCAGAGATGCTACCTCAGCCACCACATTTCTATATTGGCCCCAAGCTCCACGTATCTCTCGAACATATTCCACACTATACCATCTCATCTCATATCCTCTCTCACTCAAAACAACGTATCTTCACCTCATATTTCTATGAATACAACACTAAACACATGGTTTCCACCACCACCATAGGATCAAACAAGTGAGCATGTTCCCCGGTAATGTGATCTAGTCTCTCCAAAATCCCTCCTCCTACGAAGATTCATAGGAGCACATTATGGGTCAAAGTGCATATTGATGTATCCATGATCACACTCCAATACTTATCACCTGTAAGACACAAAACATATTAGTACAAAATTATCACACATTTGTGGATTTGTCCTTCGGATCTGAGCTCTCCAAGAGAATAGCATGTCATTTCGTAATCAAATATTCTCATATTTTCTTCATCTTTCTCCACTATGGGTCAGGTAAAATCAATGAATTGAGACCCTGAGGCATCCATCATGAGCCGATAAGTCACTTGGATTTACTGCAAATGAGAAGTACACTTCCAAAGTTTGAGAGAGATCATGACCATTGGATTTTTCATCTTGGCCACGCTACATTGGTGGTCATTAATGATATCTTGCACCCATGAGAACACATTTCCTAGAGAAGAAGATGAAGCATGTGTCAGTGGGATACTTGTAGGAGGCATTGGTATTACTACTTGACTTTACACCGGAGAGGATCTGTGAGCACTATCTTCATAAGATTGCATTAGAGGCATGATGGAACTGTGAGATGAATGTGCAGACAACTCTGGAGACTTAGAATTGTTCCTTGTAGGATAAAAAACAAACTATCTCGGGCTTAATGACACCTAAATCAAATCTTATCACTAATAATTTCTTACGAGAGTGCAGGTGAGGGCTCTTGTGATGCATGTGCGTAGAAATTTCTGGCTTGGGAAGTTTCCACATGTCTTGTGGCTCTCACTTCTCTTACGTACAATTCTTTTCTCTGCCTTCTTTGATTTCCTGTAGGATGAAGAAGGGGTGTAACTTAGCTCATGAACCCTTTTGAGGTACCAATGTTTTGACCTATGTAGAACCATTGTGATGCGGGTCAAGATATCAATGGGTTCCACCTTTAACCAATCCATAAGGGGAATAGGTTCAAATCAAATGGATTCCAAGTACTCAGGATCAAATATATCACTCCCATCATCCTCAATATCCGTAGTAGCCCATTCCATCCAAAAGTCTCTCATTTTTTGTATTTTCAGCCTTGATAACTCTCTTTACCCAACTTCTATCTCGTTTGCATAATATTCCCAGTATTCTTCTAGCTTGGGTTGATTAAACGGGTTGAGATACTTGTGTTAGCCTTATATGTTCTATTTAGATTTGTTAAAAGATATCCTTGCTAAATAAGAGTATAAATTGAAGGATCTAAGGGAATGTTACTTACATCCTATAAGTTTTTCAAGAATAGATTCCCAGATGAATTGGGAATGTTACCCCTTTCCTTTTCCTTTCTCAACACTTGATGTGTACTTTTGATCATTATCTACACAACTCGATGAGTACCAACTTTTTTCTCAGGTATTGTGGGATTCTAAGTGAAGCATAATCAAATCCTCCTAATGTGGATGTAGGAGAAGGTCCTGAACTACATAAAATAGATCCCATACTTACTTATCAACATGTAAGCTTCTACTAAGAACCTGTGATTGGTATCATCTTCCATCTTCTTGATCAAGTACATCATGAAGACATCATTCACCCTTGCATAGTGTCTTTTATACTCCCTCAACGTGAACTGAGGGTAGGTTCAATATACCAACACATTTTTGGAACATTTCTTTCATCATCGGATTTAGCCAAATCCACTTTTGTAATGTTGTAATGACATATACCAAGAATGAAGTCATGGTGAATTTCTTCGTGCCTTCAAGGTTGATCAAGCTGGGAATGTAAATTATCACTAATAATTTGACTCCAATAAATTATTTGGGATGCCTTAGTAGCTATCAATATGAATTGTGACATCCATGGATGGAATTATTTAGTTGATGGTTCTCCCATGAGCCTGTTGAGGAGCATGATACAATCTGATATCTCTTCAATGAACTTGGATCGAGTAAGAGTCTTTAGAAATCATAAGAGTTTACACCGTGTCTTCATCCAGATTTTTTCTAATGATCATCCCTTGCAAACATGACTCTTTCCTTTCTCATTCATCCAATTCATCTTATTTGTTCAGGATCACAAAATTATTGGGCCTCGAAATATAGAGGCATCTAAAATTCCTTCTTGAGATAGTACAACAATGCTTGAGTCTTCATCAAGAAAGTGATGGTTTGGCTCTCAGCTTCACAGTTCTTGGTGTAGGACATAATGAATTCAAAGTCCTAAATGGTTAGAGGAAATCCAAAATCTTGGTATATCCACTATAGAAGATCCTATTAGCTAAGAGTGTATGGGTTCCTTCTTCCATTCTCTGCCTCAAGTCATTGAAGTCCATGTTGTCCACATTGTTGTCCCCAATAGTCGGGTACTTAAACACTAAAATAAACGGGCTCATGTTTAGAATAGTGGAACTTTATTTTTTTATAATATTACTAGTCTTATAAAGTGGTGATAATGTTATGGTGTAAGGAAATGGATTCCACAATAGTTTTTAAAAATCCATAAATTTGAATGAATTTTAATGTTACAGGCAGTATGAATCCATATTGTGGGGAAAATGAGAGCAAATCAAATCTAAATTAGACGTGACTTGATTCATTGTAAATCTATTCCCAAAATGAGTAAACACTTTGAATTTGGTGAGATTCCTTCATCAGAATCAATGGGAAATTCAAAAACAAGTTATAATCAAGGGGAAAGCTTACAAAATGGCATTAATTGAGGAAGGAAAAAAATTCAATTTTTATTGTGGCAGAAGCATTTATTATCCAATTTGAGTGGTTTTTAATTCATTGGAATGGTATTGAGGGGAAATAATTCTCCAATTTTGAAGGAATTGAATTTCATAGTGTTTGAGAGAAAATGTCAAAACATTTTTCTTAGCACATAGGGTTTCAAGTGGCATGCAGCAAAGAATAGTGATTTTTTTCTCACAATTCCATAAATAATTCATCTTATATCATGTTTAATGTCTCAATATAAATGTATGCATGAGAATAAAATATGCTCGAAAGTTTGATAGCCTTCCTGGAATGTGAGGATTTTTCACGATATCATCATGTAAAACCAACAATTTTAGGAAAAATAGGGTATGATGGCTGAAAAAAATAGTCATTAATAAAATTTGAATGGAGGAATATCATGCCATAAATCATATATCATCATGAAGGAATTTTCAATAGGATTTGATGGTTAAAATTTGAGGTGATTTGGTCCACGAGATCATGAGATATGTGCAAAACAACTCTTGGTCTTCCTAGGGCACATGAGGGGTTTTGCAAGCATGGAGGGATGAATAAACAACTTTAAAAATTACTTTAATGGATGTATTGTTGTTTTTGAATGACCTTTTTGAAAATTTTGGGGGAAAGTAAGTTGTGGGTAATTTTTTGTTGTTGGTGGAGGATGCACTTTGAAATGCAAATTGAATCTCCACTTTTTTACATTTGTATGCTTGTTTTAATCTAAATTGAATTAAATATTAATTCAGAGTAACTACTATAGAAGTGATATTTTGATAATTATGTATAGTATGCGTAAGAAATAATCATTCAAAAATGTAAAACCCTAATTAAATGAAAGGGGGAAGATGACTTGTTGATTATAAATTAACACTGGGAGTGACCGAGACCGAGTATCGGTTAGAATACACTAGAAATAGTGTCGCCAAGGCTCAATGAGGTTTAGAACCCTAAGAATGCACCAGACAGAAGTATGTAGGAGGACAAGATAGCCCCAAGCACTAGTGGTGATCGGGAAGTCCACTCATATGCTTGAAACCTATCTTTTTGGGTCGGAAGATATTCACTTTCCATCGCTCTTTGTCGCTTTGATTTCTCGTTACCCTACTCTATTCAATCATACTTGTAACTTGGTAAAACAAGTATTTACCCGCACATGCCCACAAACCACATTAAATCTAATAAAAATATGTAGAATGGGAGTTGGTTGACCCAAGTCACTCACCCAAAGAGTGAACTTATGACCGAGTGCTACACTACAGTCTCAATTTCTTCTTGAACTCCATGTAGTTATCCATGCTTATGTGTGAAATGATGCCCTAGGTTTCCTTGTGCAAGTTGCACGATGACAATGGGATAGTGTAGATTGTACATCATATACAAGATGTGTGTAATAAAATAGAATGAACTCCCTCCTATGTTGTGTATGTAGAATCAACAACCCTTGTCCCTTGTATGGATGTGCTAGATGTATGCCTTGTAGTGCTCTTGTTCCTTTGTGCAAGCTTAGGTGATGATAGATAATGCTTATAGTTCTTGGCCCTTTATTTGAGAGAAATAACTAAGTATATATATGATTCTCTTGTTTGAATTTTGTAATTGAAAACTGAAAGGTCGGCCCAAATTTTTAAAAGGTGATCAAAAGGTGGAAAGTACCCAAAATAACAAGAAGAATATAAAAAGAGGCGAGAGCACTGGGAGGGACAAGAGCACTTGGGCATCTGTCTATTTGGGGCTAGTATACGAGATCATCAAAAGATAAATCAATCAAGTGCTGGAAGATCTATAAGATGTGTAAAGCCAATAAAGTGAAATAGACAAAGTGAAATAAAAAGGCCAAAAGGAGTTGTCAACCACTAGTTTTCTTATTTAGGAATCATGTATACATTAGTATGCTTTAGGACCTAGAAATGTACCCAAGTGCATAAATTTTATGTCTACAATGCCCTATGGGAACTTACACCAGCTTGTGATGTGATTTTGAGGTGTAATTACACCTCAAAAGTGTGCCTTGGTGTATTCATGGGTTCAAAGTGTGCCATAGGGGGTGTAGTGGGTCCCACTTGCAAGGGAAACTTGACTTTTACCTTCCACCTTATGTTTTTGCTTTGCATTTTGGGATTTTCAACATGCATTGTATCCACTAATCATATAGAGGTGAAATTACATGTAGGTTTTTAAAAAGTGTCGAAATGTTTAATGGTGCATGTAAAGTGTGTCGGTGTGCCAGTAGGCGCAATTTAAGACCTCATTTGCATCATTTGTTTTACACACGAAGTATTTCCTTCACCCCGGGGTTCGTACTTAGTCAATTTTGGTCGTATAATATATGATTTTGTATGGAAATGGATAGATGAATCCAATTATCCTATTTAGGAATTATAAAAATGATTATTTAACATTTTTTCTTGTACCTTCATCTTTTACCTAGGCGGTGTCTTTTAGTGAGTCGAGTTCAAGGAAGAGTTTTCAATAAAAGTGAATGGAACCAACTTATGGATCATGAAGAGGATTGAATGTGATCTCACTTGAAATTGTTTTAGGCTCCCAAATCTGATTGAGGTGTGTGAAACCTTTAGTGAAAAATTATATCTTGAAAGGCCACCTGAATGCACTAGTGTTTAAAGGTTTCCACTTTTACACCCCCAAAACTTTGCCTTACTTATTTCACAATGTAGTAAGATCAAAAGATTTCCAATGCCAGGATATGATATCCCAATAAAGACATGGGTGATTAAACTAAAATGGGAAATATTATCCTAATCTAATGTTATGTAAAGTAGTAAATAACAACTAAATAAATAGATAAGTAATCTAGGTTATGAAAATATGAAACCCTAAAGTGTAAGAAGGGTTAGTTAGAGCTTAGTTGATTCGACTACTATTTGGGATTTTGTTTTGAAGACTCAAGCAGCAACAGAGGAGGAAATGACTACACACAAGCTCAAGAAGGTATAGACCGGACTATGCTAGACTAGGGCACCCATGAATAGGGACATGGGCACTGGGGTGCTTTGGTCTACAATCTGGGCTCCTTAGTGTGAAAAGCTCGTAAACCTCCTCCTCTAAGGTGTCCTTAATTGATGCAAGAAGGGTTAGTTAGAGCTTAGTTGATTCAACCACTGTTTGGGATTTTATCACAGTGAAGACCGGCTAAATAAAAGGAGGAAATGACTACACACAAGCTCAAGAAGGTACAGATCTAGACTATCCAGCTAGACTAGGGTGCCTAAAATAGGGACAGGGGCACTTATATCTAAAATTAGATAAAGCATATAAGAAATGAATGTGGAAAGATAAAATAAACAAGAGAAAGATAACACCAGATTTAACGTGGTTCACCCAGTGTGGGCTACATCCACCAAGAAATGACCAATATTATTATTCAGTGCTTTATAGAGGAAATACAATGAAGATTTATTGTCTTCCAACACCTCACAGGATGTTCAATATTTTTCCCTCACTCAGCTACTCTTTCTTGCTCACCAAGAAAACTAACATGCAAACAATTGTTATTTTCTTCTCTCATACCCTCATATAATGCATACATGCATATATATCTATTATGGGAAACTAACTATGCTTTTACAATCAAGAAATCATCTTTAAAGAAAAATATTTATTCTAATTCTTGGCCAAAAAACAAAGCACCATCACAGGTTGATGTGATTGACTACGTGATGATCGAGTCACTCACTGACCCGATGTTCGATCACTTCTTGACCCATGTTGGTTGATTACCTTGACCGATTGATCACTACTGATTGATGTGGTCACTTCGACTTGATCATCAAATCTAAATCTAACAACACAAAAAAACTTTTTCTGTGAAGCAATTAAGCTCCACACTCAACAATCTCCCACTTGGAGATCAATTGTTGCATTATATTGTACATCACCATCCTTGGATCCTTTTCCTTGGCCCATTTCTTCCTCTTCAAGTCTCAAACTCGAAGACCAACAGAAGTGGAGTGAAGCTCCAACTTCTCCTTTACCAATGGCTTCATTAGCATATCCATAGGTTCTCATCCATATGGATTTTCTCTAACTTCAGTTTCCCATCCTCCAACACTTGCCATATGAAGTGATACCTCAACTGAATGTGTTTTGTTCTTGAATGAAATGTTGAGTTCTTTTCTAGATGGATCATGCTCTGACTATCATTGTATAATCTGCAATCCTCTTGCTCCTTACCCAACTCTTCCATGAACCTACTCATCCATATCATCTCCTTGCTAGCTTTTGTAGCTGCAACATACTCTACCTCTGTAGTAGACAAAGCCACAACCTTCTGCAATCTTGAAATCCAGCTAATTGTCATTCCACCTACTGTGAAAACATATCCAGTGGTGCTCCTCCTGCCATCCAAATCTCCAGCCATATCTGAATCAACATAGCTGCGTAAAGAAGTATCTGACCCTCCATAGCATAACTCCATGTCGGATGTCCCTCTCAAATACTATGAGAATCCATTGGACTACTTTCCAATGTTCTTTACTGGATTAGCCATAAACCTTGCTCACAACTCCCACTGCATGTGCAATGTCTGGTCTAGTACAAACCATGGCATACATAAGACTTCCTATTGAAGCATAGGGAACATGTGCCATGTACTCAACCTCCTCGTGTGATGAAGGACATTGATCTTTTCTCAATTTGAAGTGTCCAGCCATAGGTGTACTAACAGGTTTTGAATTTGCATGTTAAACCTTTCCAACACCTTATTGATATAAGCCTCTCTGAGACAAATACAACTTCTTTTTTTTGTCTCGGTGAATTTGCATGCCAAGGATTTTCTTTGCAGCTCCCAAATCCTTCATTGCAAATGTGTGAGCTAGCCTTTCTTTAAGTTTACCAATGTCTGCATACTAGATCTGCAATCAACATATCATCCACATACAATAACAAAATAACATAGCTCCCATTTTCAAGCTTCTTAAAATAAACACAATGGTCAGATTCACATCTCATATAACCATGCTCATGCATAAAACTATCAAATCTCAAATACCATTTCCTTGGAGCTTGTTTGAGCCCATATAGGCTCTTTTTCAATCTACACACAAGTTTCTCCTTACCCTTGACTTCATAACCAAGTGGTTCTTTGCATATAAATCTCTTCCTCCAAATCACCATGAAGAAAATCATCTTAACATCAAGTTGTTCTAAATGCAAATCTTTTATTGCAACCAAACTTAGAAGAACAATATGAATAGAAGTCATCTTAACTACAGAGAAAAAAATATCATCAAAGTCAATACCTACTTTTTGTGCAAATCCCTTTACCACAAGCCTGCCTTGTATCTTTTTAGTCCACCCTCTTCTTCCTTGATCCTTGTAAACCCATTTTTTTTGTAGTGCTTTCTTACCTGCTAGTAACTTGACCAAATCCCATGTCTGATTTTGTTCCAAGGAGTCCATCTCCTCATCCATGCCATGCTCCCACTACACGTGGGTATCTACCTGCATTGCTTCTTCAAAGCTTTCTGGTTCACCACTATCAGTCAATAATAAATAAGAAAAGGAAGGTGAAAATATCTCTGAGAGGTCTACTTACTCTTTGTGACCTTCTCATTTTGAGATTGGGGTGTGTCGGGGCTCATTTTTGTGCATGTTGCATGTTCATGTCAAATCTCATGTCGATGTGACCGACATCGGTCTCTCGATACCATGACCATGGTGGTTTTGTAACCGATCATGGTTCCTCTGTCTACTGACCAACTGTGGTTGCCTCACCACCACCGGTTTGAGGAGTACCGACACCGGTTCCAGTAGTTGTTTGTTATGAACATGATCATGTCTCGATACGGTTAGTTGCCTGACGCATGCACCGATTTTATAGAACCGATGTCGGTGTTTGTGGATGTCTATTTTAGATCTGAAAGTTGATTTTCCTTCAAAATATCATCAACTTGTTCATGTTTAGGCACCAAAACCTGATCCATGTACATTCTTTTTCATTCAATCAACGTCATGACTCCTAACAATCTTAGAATCTTCTAAATCCCAAAAATGATATCCAAAATCACCATAGCCATAACCAATGAAAGTACATCTCTTAGATTTAGCATCCAACTTCTTCCTATTTTCCCTATCAACATGCACAAAAGCTTCTGAGCCAAAAACTCTAAGAAAAGAAAAATCTACCTCTTTTCCAGACCAAGCTTCTTCTAGTATTCCACCATCCAGTGTTGTTGAAGGCCCATGGTTGATCAAGTACATTGTTGTATCCACTTTCTACCCAAAACTTCAAAGGAAAACCGACATGTATCCTCATGCTTCTAGCATGTTCCATGATTGTTTTGTTCATTCTTTCTGTAACTCCATTCTCTCTGTGGAGTTCTAGGAACCATTCTTTCTCTTCGTATTCCATTCACTAAACAATAATCATTAAAATCCTTGTTGTAGTACTCACCACCATTGTCAGATCTAAGGCACTTTAATTTTAAGTTTGTTTCATTTTCCACAAGGGCTTTCCACCTTTTAAAAGTCTCAAAAACATCATATTTACGCTTAATACAATAAATCCATACCTTCCTTGTGGCATCATCAATGAAAGTCACATAATATTGGGATCCTCAATAGAAGCTACCTGAGTTGGTCCCCACACATATGAGTGTACAAGCTCCAATTTCTGCTCCTTCTTTGTTGACCCAACCTTGAGAAATCTCACTCTCTTCTACTTTCCAAATATGCAATGCTCACAAAATTCAAGATCTAATTGTTTCAAATATGATAACTTACCCTTAGCCTTTAAGATCTGCATTCCTTTTTCACTCATATGGCCTAGCCGATTATGCCACATGGTTGCATCTGAATCTGTAGTAGATAACATAGAAAAGGAATTAGTAACACAGGTAGATAGATATAAAGTTCCTACCTTCTTACCTCTTGCCACAACAAGAGATCCCTTGGTAACCTTCAAGAATCGGTTGTGAATGTAACCACGCATCAGATTCACCTAGTTTCCCCTATAGATATTAGATTTCTCTTGAGGCTTGGCACATGCCTCACATCTTTCAATACCCATGGATTTCCATTCTGTGCAACTTTAGATGAACATCACCTTTACTAGTAATATTGCATGGCTCATCATCTCCTAAATAAACTTGTCCAAAATCACCCTGAACATAATTTCTGAAATAACCCTTATTAGGGGTAGCATGGAAAGAAGCTCAGAATCTAAAACCCAAGATTCTAATTTATTATCCAAGGAGAGAATAAGGGCATCTTTGCTTTACCTCACTTGCAACATTTTCCTCCTTTTTCTTTACCTTTGTCTGATGTATTCTCTTTGTTTTCCTTGGACCAACACTCCTTCTTTACGTGTCCTCTCTTTCCACAATTCCAAGCAAAGTAAATCTATGTACTTGGATCTAGATCTTCCATTTCTTGACTTTGATCTCCCATTCTTCTTGCTCTTTGATGATCTCTCCTTAGATCTTCCCCTTCTTTCTACATTTAAAGTGTTTCAGATGATGCTTCTCTGAGATTTTCCTGTATTTCCTCATTAAGGATTACACTAACCACATCATCAAATTTCAAACCTTTAGAAGTAGATGTTGTATTACTAACAACCATTACCAAGTTATCCCAACTATCTGGAAAAAGCATAAGAATAAAAGTGCTTTCACTTCATCATCAAATGGAATTTCTACCGATTTTAATTGATTTACAATAGACCAGAAATCATTCAAATGATTAGATACAGATCCACCTTCTTGCATCTTAGAATTAAACAATTTTTTCATCAAATAAACCTTATTCGAAGCACTAGGAGTTTCATACAAATTTTCTAAAGATTTCATCAACTCTACCATGGTTTTTGCATCTATAAAATTTGAAGCCATGATGTCTGAGGCTCAATCTTATAGATCCAGAGCCTTTCTATCAAGAACCTTCCATTCTTCATCAGTCATCGTGATCGGTTGTGCATGCTCATCCAATGGTAAGTATAGATCCTTCTGATACAAATAATCCTCCACCTGCATCTTCCATAGTTGATAATTACGACCGTCAAATTTCTCTACTCGGTATTTACTATCTTCTACCATTGTTATGCTCCCACTCAATCAGAAAAACCCTCTGTGAGTAAATCATTGTCAACACAAAACCTCAAACAAAGCTCTGATACCAGTTGTTGGGGTTTAACCATATAACAATGTTGCACATAGATCTAAAAATTAGATAAAGCATACAAGCAATGAATGTGAAATAAACTAGAAGATAAAATAAACAAGAGAAAGATAACACCAGATTTAACGTGGTTCACCCAAGTGTGGGCTACGTCCACCAAGAAATGACCAAAATTATTATTCAGTGCTTTACAGAGGAAATACAATGAAGATCTGTTGTCTTCCAACACCTCACAGGATGTTCAATATTTTCCCTCACTCATACTACTCTTTCTTGCTCACCAAGAAAACTAACATGCAAAAACAATTGTTATTTTCTTCTCATACCCTCATACAATGCATACATGCATATATATCTATTATGGGAAACTAACTATGCTTTTACAATCAAGAAATCATCTTTAAAGAAAAATATTTATTCTAATTCTTGACCAAAAAACAAAGCACCATCGTCATAGTTGACATGTCAATGTCATCAATGTCGCCACAAGTAACCGATGTCGATCACTCCGACCCATGTCATTCACTTCGACCATAAGTTGATCGATCGATGTTGGATCGACCCGACGATTATCATCACCGATGTCGGTCACTTCACTCGACCGATGTCGGTCACTTTCAAATCCAACAACATGTAAAAACAAGCTTTTGTGAAGCAATTAAGCTAGGTCAGCAAGGCCGACCTAAGGTAAAGTAAAATGGCCAAAAGACATGGGTTAATTAGTACTCTTTTCACTCAAAAACCATATGAATAGTAGTATGAGATCGAGACTAAATATTGACTCAAAATACGTGATTTAGTGACTAAATTTCCCCCCACTTTATGTTGGTGAGTGAAAAGCTCGGTAACATAAAGTAGAAAGAGATGCATACCTAATAATCCATGTAGAGTGATGTAGAAATGTGCCGAAGGACTAGACAAAGTGTGGAGTGAAAAGAAAGATGGAGCATGGAGACTAAAGATGTAAAAAATGTAAAAAGTGATGAGGTGAAACTAGGGTAAAAACATGTGTGTAGATGTCAATGTGTGTAGTGTACCTACATGGTTAGTATCATGTGTGTGATGTACTCATCATGTGTATGTTGTTGTTGACTACTTGCTTCCCATACGGATGGACCTACAAAAGAGAAGATGATCAAGTAGTCAAATACGCATGTATATGTGTAAAAAAGTTATGTAAAGAAACATGTAGAAATATTACAAAAATGACAATGAAAAAGGAACATGTGCACCTGATCCATGATGAGATAAAGGGTATAGATAGGATATCTTATAACTTTTGGTGAAGTGCGAGTTTTTTGGGTGATCACATGCCATGTATGTTGAAGAAGTGTAGGGAGAAAGTGCACCATGAGTTATTTTCCAACTGTGCACCCATGTGATTTCTGAGATTGGTGAAGAGATCTTTATCACAATTTTGAACATTTTTTGAGCGATCTAACGCCCTGGCTAAAGTAGTGTATGGAGGAAATTCCATTGTATCCTCTAACCTATAACTACTCTCCAAAATGCTTAGGACAATCTACCCTGTAAAATTCGTTGTGTATGGGGTTTTTAGATGGTCTCAACCCACTCATTGTAAGTTGAATTGTGCCATGGACAATGACTATAACGAACTATAGACTTATTGTATCTCTACCAGTGTAATTGTGGAAAACAATGCCCCCTCTTTGGGGTGCATGTGACGTCACGGATATAGGAGGATCTTCCCCAAACCCAAAAGTGGACCAACCACATAAATTGTGCCATCCTAAGTGAGGAAGGGAATGTGGTTGGTAGAAACCCAAGGCACACACAAACAAGTGGCTAGAAAACAAGTGTTAATACGAACAAACATGCATGTAGAAAATAAACAATGTGTAAGCTAGAACATAAGCACATAATGTAAACACTCAAAGAGATAATCATAGACCGTGCAAAGTGGGTTGCAAACATGGGATACCACTCACGATGTTGCAAGACACTCAAGGTCGTCATGGTTCTCAAACAAAAGTGTGTACACACAACAAAGGGAAAGGCCCACAAAAAAAACAAATAATAGAAGATAAACAAACAAGTATGGAAGAAAATATCCCTACATAACAAATGTTGCATATGAAGCACCGTTAGCATGTTAGAAAATAACAAGTATGTCAAAGCATGTATAAACCAAAGTAGTGTGCTATGAACAAAAAGGAAACAATATCACCTGTGAGTGATGATACGAATGTGGATTACCCTAGTAGGTAGTGTTTCAAGCATTGGTGTTGTGTGTATAAGATTTGTATCTGCGATCACAACTAGAAAAGGACATGAACGTGCATGTGTGTGTGTGGTAAAGATAATGACATACAAGAGATCTATCTAACATGTTTAGTAAAGTGAACATGTAAAATTAAGTGCAAACAAGAATAAATGTAACCATAAAATGTATTATGTTGTGGATGGATGGAATGGAATGTAGTGTGGATGATAGGAACCATGTCCCCCAAGTGAATGGAGTTGTATAAACAGTGAGGTTCATTTAGTATGCCCCCTCCAGGTTGAGAATGAACAAAAATAAGAGTGCGTCATCAGGAAATGGTCGAACTCATTTATGTGTTATGTATAGCCGTGTTGTGATGAGTGTGTAGTGGTGAGGCATGACATAACAATGACGTGTGTGTGACTTCATAGCTTAAGCATATATCATGACTAGATGAATAGAGTAAAGAGGAAGTGATTTAGCCTAAAGCGTATACCACTAAACAATGTAAGCGAATGTGATGAGGTAGTCTATCACAAGATGATGCTAGAAGAAGTGACCTTATAGCCTAAGGCGTATATCAATAATCCTAGGAATGTCACTTTGAGAATATTAAATGATGAATGTGTGAGCATGATGCCATCCATTTTTTTGTTGTATACCCTCAATAGTTCATTATGGACCGTGAGACTAGAGTGCGTCATCAAAGGTAGTGAGTGTAACACATAGAAGAAGACCACCATGTACGTGTGATGAGAATAGATGACCATGTGATGAGCAAAATGTGTAAATATGCAATGCAAGGTGTGTAGATATCCTAATATGTGTAATGTGCACTAGTAGTATGTATGATGAATAGTATGTAATGTGACATATGTGTGATGAATGTGAGTATTATGTAGTGAGATGTGCAAATTTTGAAATACAAATGATGTAGCGTGTAAAATGTGAGATGTACTCTAAGTTATGTGAAGAGATGTAATGTGTAATACCTATTGTGCAGTGTGTGAGTTTCATGTGTAGTATGCCCTCAACAGTCAAGTGTGAACCAAAACATGAGAGTGCGTCATAGGTTAATGACGATGTATGTGGTGTAGATGACTATACGAATTCTAGAATGTGGATATATGTAAATGAGATTATGAAACGTGTGTTGACGTTAGGATGGTGGGGGGGAATGTGTGGATGTTATGCGCCCAAAGTGTCAAGATGAATAATTGATCATGTAATTTCATCTAAGAGATCATCAACTTTAAATTCAAAGTCAAAGGGTTCTACATCTAGAAACCCGATAAACTATAGTTTAGTTGGTCGTACACTAAAGAGCCATTGAGACGTAGGTTGTACATACCCATAGCATAATATTTTTAATGAAGGGTGGTAGGGGACACCCATGTGCATACCAACGAGTAAGATTCTGAGTGTATAGCTAAGAAAAGAACTTGTTCGAGAGATGTTTTTACCTTTCTACCTGAATGAACAAAGTGAATAAATAAATAAAAATTGACCTCTTAAGAGGCGGGGTTTAACAATACCCGTAGATGATGGTTGTTGATGCTTGACATGATATAAGTTGTGCTCCATCAAAAGGTGTGTACAAGCTCTTATCATGTGAAGAAAACGCAGTGCTTAAAGACACTAAACAAACTAGATTAGATAGAGAAATAGGCAAACTAATCGACAAAGGCCGATTCCCTAATCCAAAGGGCTTCCTCGAAGGATGTCAGCTCGCTTTGTAAACAATCAAGTGAATTTTAAGGAATAAGCGATCAATGATAAACTAATATAAGGTAGATAGATACAAGAATAGTATGAAAGATGACTAGAACTCAAGATTGAATGGTAGGTCTGTGTAGCTTCAAATGTGGCCCAAGAAAGTGTGGATGCAATCCATACGCACTCAAAATAATCATACCAAAATTCTTCAACTTCTTGGTGGATGTCCTAGAGGAATTCAAATATGTCTTCAAGTTATTCTATAGGAGCATTGTTGATGGCGCAAAGTGTTAGGTCGTGGAGAAGATCATATTGTTCCCAAAAGAAAGGGTGTTGAACTATCAGAAGGTTGTAAATGTTGGTAATTTCATGTGATTGACCACCAATTTCCATCTAACAGTAATCCATGCTTAACAACATGTTAGAAGCAACAAGATGACATGATAGATATGATAAATTTGATAAAAAATGATAATGATTGATAAAGGGGTAAATTGACAGAAATCACTAGTGATTAGGCCAATTGTTGGCTTATTGGAGTAGATTTTGATAAATGATTAAAAATGAATGTTTGATGTTTCAAATTAATGTTTCAGACTAATTAATGACTGAATATGGTTGATAAGAGATAAATGAAGATTGTAAAAGTACCTTGGACCAAGATGAAGCTAAAAGATGCCTCAAACCTTGCAGCGAGGATGACTCGATGATAATTGATGTAGTCCGCATTTGAATGGTGCAAAAGCGATCCTTAGGAGCTCGACGAGATGCTTGCAAAATGCTTGACGATGGTTCACAATGATGCTTGATAATAATCTTGATGTCTAGGTGCTAAATGATTATACATGGTGTTGAAAGACAGATTGAAATCAAAAGTTTGAGGTTCACAATTGAGGATCCCGAAGGAAGACTGGAAAACTTGTATTTATAATCACTTTGGTGATTACCTGAATCATCGACGATCCAGTTTTTTTGGGATTTAGGGTGGAAAAGTGGTTAAAACCACTTTCAAATGATTTTTTTGTTTGTATTAGGTAGATGGTTTGCTAAGTTGTTGGGGACAAGGTATAATGGTCAAGGGAGTTATGAAATGGTTAAGATGTGTTTTGTTTTTATTTAAAGGTGGTTTTAGATGGTTAGGATAGGATTTTGATAGTTGTAAGAATAATATTTACGCGAGGTAAATATGACAAAGGAATTATGACTTAGGATAAGGGTTTTGTAGATGTAAATGATGATTTGAAGGGTGCAAATTTTAGGTGTCTATATAAGCTGTTGTAAATGAACACACGGCCAAAAGGCATGGGAAATGATATATTTGTATGATCACGCTTTCTAATGTGCCTCCTATATATGTAAGCCAAGACTGTCCTAATATGAGTGGAGTAGAAGGAGGTATACAGGTGGAGGTAAATTATGAGATGGAATACACGCAGCCATAATCTACGATAATAGTGATGAATCCATAATATAGATGAGGATTATGCATTGGAGGATAAAGATCCTCAAAAGTAAATCCAAGTCTAGCTAAGCCATCATGTGAACATATATAGTGTCATCGCAAGTAGGATCAAATGAAATGTGTTCCCAATATTGATCATTCATGAAGAGTGTTCACGTGAAGGGAGGTCACAAAGTGATGAAGATGTCATGTAAGAAGGTGGAGGATCCAAAGTAACATCTGATGTAGAGAGAGACCCTTGTAAATGACCATAGTAGTAGTAGTGGTAGGGGAGGTAGTGGAGTGGAAGGAACCACATCAATGACACAAATAACACCCTCAAGTGGTGGCAAATGAGGTACTTCATCCATTGGTTGAGGGTCATCGTAGTATTAATGCATGGAATAGGAAGAGTAGTATTAGGATCTCGATCACAATATTTGTAAGTGTCACGGTCATGAAACACAAGTATATTCAACACCTTCATGTATGAATTTGACACAATGGTGTACTAGTAGAGGCAATGGCTTGCATGGCATGAAGCCATGGCCTACCAAGCAAACAATTATATGAGACCAAAAAGTCAATGACAAAGAATACTGTGTTGAGATTTTTTGGCCCTACAGTGATAGGAAGAACAATGTGACCTATGCATGGGTGAATTGAACCATCATATGCATGAAGTGAGAGAGATGATGGACTAACATCATAAGTGGAAAGACCTATCTTCTCAAGGAATGACATGGGACATAAGTTGAGTTTGGATCCATGTCAACTAATGTATGCTTAACACCCATATTGTAAATTCAAATCATGATATGCAAGGGTGGATCATTGTCAAAAGTGTTAAGATCAGTGGGAAGATTAGACTTGAATGCTATGTGTTGAGAAAATTCATCTACAAAATTTTGATAGACATCAAGTCAGGATGCATATCAACACGAATGTGAGTAGTAGCAAGAAGATGTTGGACTCTATGCCTTACATTAGGATGTGCAAGCAAATAATCATTGATTGAGATACTCATGATGACTATACTTTAGGATGATAAACAAAGAATGAGGACCTTAAGAGCATGAAGATCGAGTACGGGTTCACCAAAATGATTAAACTAAAATGGGAAATATTATCCTAATATAATTCTATGTAAAGCAGTAAATAACAACTAAATAAATAGACTCAAGCAATCTAAGTTATGAAAATATGAAACCCTAAAGTTTAAGAAGGGTTAAATAGAGCTTAGTTGATTCGACGATTGTTTGGGATTTTGTCGCAGTGAAGACCGGATAAACAAGAGGAAATGACTCGCACAAGAGCTCAAAGAAGGTATAGATATGAATTGTCCGGTTAAACCGGGGTTCTGGAACAAGGAAAGGGGTGCCTCGGGGCACTTTGGTCTATAATCTAGGTGACTGGTCTATGAAAAAGCTCTACAAACCTCCTCCAAGGTGTTGTTGGATGGTCACCTGTGTTGCTTCTTGTCACACTAGCTTTTTTGAATCAAGCGCTTACATGTCATTGGGAACCGTGAGATGAAGGAAAGACTTTTAAAACCCCAATACAAGCATCAAACCCTAAAAATAAATATGCATATGAAGGGGTCACACTGTCCTCAACGGTCACAATGGTGGACTTACTAACTAAGTGTTGCACTACATCTCAGACCTGATGTAGTTTTATGTGTGTGTGTGTGTGTGTGCAAATCGTGCCCTAGTTTACTCTTGTGTTGGTGTAGAATGTAATAAATTTGTGCATGGAAAATATAAACTCCTCCCATGAAGTGTGATGTAGATGAACTAACCTTGTGTGCCTTGTGATGGAGCTAGATGGATGCAAGTGTAGTTTTAAGTGCCTTTGATAGATGTAACCCCGAGATGGTGATAATAAGTTCTTAGTGCTTGGTCCTCATTATGGTCTCATAACTTTATATTTATATGGTTCTCTTGATCTAATTTCATAATTAACCCCAAAGAGGCCGACCACCAAAAATATAGAAAGCTCAAATGGCTAGAAAGTGCCCAAAATATGTCTCGTAAAGTAGAAAAGGATCAGGGGCACCCCGAATGGGACCAGTGGCACTTGAGACGCCACATTACGGCCCCGAGCACCCTAGTTTGGGGTAGAATGATGCAAAATGACAAAAAAATGGGTAAGTATGCGGGAGGTCGGCAAAGTGACGATAGAAAGTAAATTAAAATGGCCAAAGAATATGGGTTAATTAGTACTCTTTTCACTCAAAAATTATATGAATAGTAGTATGAGACTGGGACTAAATATTGACTCAAAGTGCTTGATTTAGTGACTACAATAGGGTTCCCAAAAACCTTTCGCTGAAGTTGAATCTTCAATGAAGCATACACACTCACTTTTTCCAAAAAGTGCCTAGGAAGAAATCTTTCTCAAGGCCATTTATAAGCTCATAAAATGTTTGTTAAATCATACCATCATGGAGAAAACTTTGAGACCCTTCCATTGACTATAACTAGGACTTTTGAAATGCTCTGAGGCTCCCGAAACCTTTCTCAAAATTTGAACTTTGAAAGTAGACAATTTTGACAAATTTGGCTATTTGGACCAATTTGACCAAAAAAAGGTAAAAGTTTCAATGGGGTTGTCAAATAAAATTTAGTGACATTTTATATGCCAAAAATTTACACGCATACATTGGGGGTAACCTTACTTCCCTCTCCTAGTCATAGTATTTCATATTCTAATAATTTAAAAACATTCAAATATTTGTAAAAATTCCAAAATACTAGCTTAGATCTTGATCGAATGTATCTTTGTTTGCTTATAATATTCTATGTTGCACATCATTTATCATGTTACTTTTATTTCTATTACGCTCTATCCTTTTTCCATACACACATGCACATTCACATGGTACTTTTAAGGTGAATGTAGGTTATTTACTAGTTATCACATGATGCATGATGTTTAACATTGTTCTCTATCAGATCCCATTGAGGCTCTTGGGGGCATCTACCTTTCTACTTCTCTATATTCATGTGTTATCATTGTAATATCTATTACTTTCATTCATATTTTCAGTTGTATACATTGTGACATACTATCAATTTTTCTAACATGCTAATGAGTGTTCATGTGTAGCATTTGTCTTACAATCCTACTTCCAACCATAGTTCTCGATCATATTAGTTTCTTGTGTCTTGTTTTCTTTGATTGTGATTTTTTTTGCGAGTTATGCCCTATGATTGATTTTTCATTTTCTTGAATTACCTTCAATGCCTTGAGTGTTTTGTGACATCCTGAGTGGTGTCCCATGTTTTCCATCAGCTACTACAATGATCTCTTGTTGTATTACTACATGTTTTGACTGGTTTCTATTACATTATACTATGTTTTTTTGTCACTAAAACTTTATGCTAGATTTTTCCCATTGTTTTTCATGTTTCATGGTTGTTACCATGCAAATTCCTTATTCCCTTAAGAGTTGTATTTCATATGTCCACACCAGCTTTAACTTTCCTCAATTGGGCTCACATTGGTTTATCTCGTGCACCTCAAATGAGTGGGGAAATTATCTCAGTGATTATTTCACCCTCTCTCAAGAAGATCCCAAGAACTTAAATAGATTGCACATATAGAAATATGACCAAATAGAATATAATAAATGGTTCTTAATCATATTTGGGCTAAAAATGAGTAGGGACGAAGCACCCAATACATACAAGAGTGGTGGGACGCTGCCAGTGTCCCACCCGAGTGGTTCTATCCTAGGTAGATTGTGTAAAATACATGTTCAATGTGTTTTTAGTGATAGGATTTTCCAAATTCAAGCAGCACATTCTTAGTTACATGTTACTATTAGTACAACATGAACAAATTCAATAACAAGTTTCATAATTTGAGCAAGGCAACTAATTACTCTTCTTTCTTAGTTTACATTTTCTCTACCATTATCAAATAAGAAGTTTCTACGGATATGTAGGACAATGATATGCTTGGACTAATGTGTCATCTAAGGCTATTTTATATTGATTTTGTGACCATGCATAGTGGCACTTATCCATGGGGAAGCGTTAATGGTTGAAGGAAAATCCTATAGCTCTCCTAATACTCTTCCTTTGGCGACATGAATCCTAAATCCTCAAGATAGATGGTGACATGATTTCTAAATCCTCGCACTCTTCTAACCATATCTAAAGCAAAAAAACACAAAAACAATTATTTCTCTTATCTCATGAAATTTAGGTGTATTCCATCCTTGACTCACTTATTTTCATACATGTTAATATGTTGATTTCTCTAAGTCAAAGTTTGATTTCATATATCATGAGCATTAACTACACTTATATTATTTTATAGGTTCGTCCTTATCCCGACAAAGGCAACACAAATGGAATAGGAGCAATCTCAACCACAAGATGCTCAGGACAAAGGCAATATTCAAGGAACAAACACATGCATCATTTATATGACACACACAAGGTCACCCATAGGGTACTCATCCCCTTTTAGATTCTCGTAATACACACTTTACAACTCCATTTGACACATTATCAATTTCCATCTAACACATCATTGGCTATCTCCTTGGCTCTTCACAAGGTATACTCTTCCTATGTACTTTCGCTACCAAATATTCATTCACCAAAGATAACGTGGGGGCAAATGTAACACACTAAATCATGCACTTACTATTTACATCACGTCTTTAAGTATGTCATTATATGCATGATTCCTAAGCAAGAAACTAGACATTAACAACACTCATTTTTACTTTTACATTGCTTTACCCTTTTTATATTTCTATCATTTACTTTCCTAGAATGACTACTTTACTTTTGGACATTAGACAACATGTGACCTCGAATTCATATTTTTGTTCTATCTTCCGAGCATCCTAGACACTACTTCCCATTAGGGACAAAAGTGCCCAGGCACTAGTCCCTTTGACGCTTCCAAGCCTTTTCCCTCTTCACAAATTTGAAATGCCACATCGACTATTATATTTTCTAAATTACTACCTATCACTTTGGGTCATCCTTTTTAGTTGTTAATGATGAAATTCAAATAAGGGAATCATATACATATATACATGACTTAATGCTTTTAAGGGGAGAGGAAATTTGGGTTATTATTTCGTATCTACTACTTGGGAAAAAGAGAAACATTCAAGCATTGAATTTGGGCTGCAACATTCACTATATAGGAAAGGATTATTTCTGAAATTCATCTCACACATTCATCTCGGGGTAAAGTAGTTCAGAGCTCACTATCTTGGTGTGATTAGCACAAGGAATCCTAAATAAAAGGGACACAATCCTATCACACACACACAATAATTATATTGAGTCTCAAATGTAGTGCACCACTCAATGACAATCACATTGGGGTGACCACCGAGGTCAATCTAACTCAAGCATATACATTATTCATTCCATCTAATGTGTGTTTAAGCATTGTATAGACCAGGGGTTTGTTTTTTTAGGTTCGGTGTGTGACATTAAAAACCTACAAGTGAAGCCGAGTGACAAAGATAAAAAGGAAGAAGACAATTTCAAACCTGAAAAATCATATCCACAATGCTATCACAAGACACTAGCACCTGATTCGGACACTTGCTCTCGGGAAGTCTTATCCTCCTTTGGGTGGATCTATTTAGAAGCCTTGTGGATCTTAGTTTTATAGATGAACCTTACTCGGTTCGGATCCAACTTGTTCTACCCATTTACAACCCATAATTGGTCCAAGAACTCGATACAAGCTAAGTCATTCTTATCTCTTTATTATTCACACTTGTTTGTCATTTCTTAGTAGATCTCTCCCATTAATGTTATACTTGTTTGATCTCTGGGTCCTATGATAAGATTTAAATTCACGATAAATCACTTAGGAGCTCTTTTGCAATCTCATAATCACTTACATCATCATCTACCACTACTCATCGTGCATGAGCGATCTACATAGCCTCCAAACGGGCTTATACTCATCTCATCATCTATGGAAATGACAAACCGTGGCATACTCATCATTTTGTTCATGCGTTTGAATATTTTTCCGACTCGGATCAAGATTTGGAGCAACCCTCTAACCAAAATGAACATCTTTAAGATGAATGATAATTTCTTTCATAGTTGCACCTGTGCGAAACATTAGACTTCAAAGCCTACATTTTTGGGACATCGTGACTTTGATATTCAAAGATAGTTGGCATGTGCTGCACAACGTTCCTCATTGTTTCTCACAGGAAATAGGTCCTTCTTTTATATAATTACAAATAAATAATACATGTATGGATCATCTTCGTATATCCTCGACCATAGTTATTAAAACTTCTCGTAAATCGACCAAAAAATAGTATATGAAACCATTTTCCATCACTTCTCAAACAAGATAAAACTTCCACCTTTGAAATTAATAATTCAGAGGATTGGGGAACAGAAAGTCATATCTCATTAATGTTGTAATGCCAACATTCACCAAAGCAACATATATGGACAAATCACCTTTGTTTGCCTCGCCGCACCTATAGGTGTTTTTACATTCAACATTTTCACATCTGCACATACATGCCTCCTTTTGTATACTTATAAAGGAACTCAAACCATTAGAAGGTCAATCTCTATCCTATTTTCAAGACTCACTCAAGCATGTTGAGTATGTTCTTATCGACGAAATGAGTTTCATTGGACCAAAGTTACTAACCAAAATTAACTTTCGCTTACAAGAGGCTTTTCCGGCATGCAAAGACCTCGACATTCGAGGTAAGTCAATTATTCTTGTCGGTGACTTGGGCCAACTTCCTCCGGTCATGGACATTCCTCTTTATGCAGGTCATTCCTATGGTGCAACCCTTTGGAAGGGTTTTAATAATTCAATCACTTTTGAGACAATTTTCTGGTAATAAGGCTCCTCCCCGATCAACTTTCCTTTCGAGCATTTCTCCTCAATGTCTCGAAACAAAAGCCTTCCTTGAAAGACCAGGGAACTCCTTATGTCAAGGATAAATTCTTGTCTCACATAACAAGAAATTCAATCATTCCATGACTGCCCACACTTGTTCTCTAAAAATGATTTGGTTGACCACCACAATCTACATATGCTAAAATATTTGAATGTTCCAATAGCTCGTTGCATTGCACAAATCACAAGAGGAGGGAATTTACTTTCAACAGACGATGAACAACTACAATTCAAAGTTCTTCTTTGCAGAAACCAAAATGTTATGCTTACAACTAACCTATGGGTTGAGGCAGGGCTTGTAAATGGTTCAACAAGGAAAATAGTTGACATAGTCTACAGGCCTCTCGTGCCTCCAGACTTACCTTTATTTGTTGTCATTAAGTTTAAAAATACATTGGCCCATGTTGGGATCCACATAATCCATCCCATGTTCCAATTCCTCCAATTTCCAAAGGAAATCACAAGAACTACCAATTAAAATGGCGTGGCTTTGACCATCCACAAGGCCTAAAGTCTTTTCTCTACAAAAGGCAACTATTGATATTGGTGACACAAAGACAAGGGCTTACATTCATTGTCATCTCTAGAGTACCATCCTAACAAATCTATGTATCTTTCCCTTTCTCTTTCTAATGCTTTTGTAAAATGTCTAGATGCCCCCTTTTGCATGTTCGCAACAAAGAAGAGGCTCGACTTTAGACTCTCTCCTTAAAGTATATACATATACATGATGTAACCCCCTCCCTCTATAATTCCGCATAAATATATAATACTTGGTATATAATAATGTTCTATTTTCTACATTCATGCACACTATACCATATCATACTATACAAAATATTACATTTTTTGCCTTCTATTTATAAATTGTTATACCATATCGTTGACTACCTCCTTACACCTTTCCTCATTACTCATGAGTTTATATTTTGTCCCTTTATTTTACTCTATTACATTTCGACTTCACAATTCTTCTCTTCCATTTCGCTTCATTTACTTTCCTCTTTCTCTCTCTATGCTTTTCATAAATATATTCACCATTCATTTTCCTCCTCTCCCCATTCCCTTATCCTTCGATCCTCCCTCCATATTAACAATCTGATCTCGAAAAAATCCCCTTTCCCTCCTCCTCCGAAAATTTCGTCTTTCAATTCTCATATTGTTCATTCCCCCTCGCACACTCCACCTCAACCTCTCTTTCAAGGCGTTCACATTGCTTTGCTCAGGCGTGTGATTGTTAGTAATGTGGCAATTAGGAATAAAAATAACGTTTTCTAATTGTTATGTATTAAATATAGATATTGGCATTATATGTATTTTTATGTGTCACCGTATTATTTTGGGCTTAATTTCTTCAGTCTTCAAGAATAAGGTCGTATTATGTCTTATAGTATAATTAAAAGTGGTAAAATTGTTAATAGGAAATTAATAATTCAAAAACCGTTAATAATAATATTTAAATAATAAATTAAAATATTTTTATTAATATTTAATTTATAGGATTTCATCACCACATTGAAAAAGAAATTAAAAATGAAAATAAAAAAATTGAAGGATGGATATATTTATGTGAAGGGTAATTTTGATGGCTCTTTACACATTTTTCATGATTTTAACCGTAAAATATTTATAAATTTTTGAATTAATTATGACATATAATTTACATATTTAACATATGATTGTCATTTTTATATAGATTTTTATACAAACTATATTAATATACATAAAAATATATATAATGGAGAATAATCTTTATATATTTTATTAATAATACACAAATAACACTAGTTTGTATTTTTAAAGGGTTACTTCCTTTTAGGAAACTAACGATTTTACATAGGTATTGGTATCTCTACCCCATGATGAATGAAGTTAAAATAGAGTTGACTACACTTGTTAAAAAAACATATATCTATATAAAAAGAGGATATCCAATACATTAGAATCACTCATAAAATGATCATGACCCTGTCCATTTGACTCTCTATGTTGAGTATCTAGAGCTTAATTGTATCCGTGGATGATTTTACAAGCCATCATCTTCACAATTAGACTATGACTTGACATCACCTAAAAATTGTTGACCAAATATAAATGGCCCTCAATTTTTGTTTTTGTATCGAGCACCTCTATGAGCGATGCAATTGGGCACCAAATTACATAGTTTAATGACATATTTGCCTAAGTTCCAGAGGGAACATATAGATTCAACAATACAAAGTATGCGAAGAAACTAAACTAGTGAGCACCTTCAACTAAGCAGCTACGGGTAAGGGGCATCCACGCCATCAAAATCACCCAGGGCATGATCCTGGCCTCAACCGTTTAACTCTCGTGTCGTATCTCCAAGCCCTCAAATTTTACTATTGATGTAGAGTAAATGTATACATATTTTTAGAGTCATAAACAATTCTAAAATATAAAGAAATATATTGAACCTAAACATATATTTAAAAATAATTATAAAGGAACAAACAAATATATTCATCTCACACCCAATCAACCATTATATTAATAAAAAAATCACAATTATTTGTAAACCTAGGTTGCAAAAAGGAACTAATAAAAATCATTTTGTCATTGTTCTCTTTTAATTTAATAAAGGGGGTGTTAAAACGAGGAGGTTACCGGGTATACTAGTACAACCTAATTGCACTCGTCATGCGCAGTAGACATGCACTAATTAATTAATTTTAAATTTAGGTGTCGAAAATAATTAAAGTCGGTAATCATAAACCCACTAATTTATTAATGGAGATCCCGACAAATGATTATGGTCCTAAGAACATAGGCGTTAGCGATCGTGCAACCCGCCTTTCATTCGTATAAGTTGTTAGCATGTCACTTTCAGCTTTTTCTACCACCAAAGACGAGACCTAGTTTCCCAATATGTCAACCGTTGTAGCCGATGCTCAAGCCAAGTGGGTTAAAATCACCGACCACGGTTGATATTTAACTCTACCCCATGGTTAGCAACTCCGGTCTTAGTACCGCTACTAGGGTACACACAATAGGGGATGAAAGGAAAGAAATCTAATAGGATTTCACAAAAATTGTTCAATGGGTATGTGGATTATGCCAAAATTTTAAGTGGGTACTGCAACAAACTCGAGTTGAGTTGATGGATTTGTGACATGATTAGTGGGAGTATTTTTAACTTCATGTTTTTAGTAGGTGTAGCATGCGAAAGCGGTTTGGATAGATTTGTGTATGAATTTCAGACGGAGGAATGGGTAACCCGGTTTCTTAGCTGCAGATAGAGTTGTCGATTGTAATGGCCTATCTTTGAAGGATTTAGGCACTTGTCTTGTAGGATTCCTATTTTGGGGGCCAATAAGGCCATTCAAGTGGTGCCAACTTCTCAAGGATTTCACTCAAGGTAATTCTTTCACTTGCATGATGAAGACTCGTCAAGTAAGAGAAGGACAAACATCGAGAGGCTTGAGCATTGTAGAGTTGTCTCTCATAACCATTGGAGTCATTTGTGAAAGCATAAGGAGCAAGAAAGTGTTCCTCACTCTTAATGCAAGATTAAGAAAGAACCATAATGAGTAATGCTTCACAATAGTGTTTCTAAACACTCATTCAATAGTCTGGAGAGTTCATGCACCTTACAGTAGGAGGAAATTATGATTAACATGCCTCAGATCAGCAAGTTCTTTATCAACAAAGCTTCTCTTCATCAAATCAATCAACCCCTTCTCTTTATCCCCCTCTCTCTTTCCATATCCCAATTTTTAATTAAGAATGTACTTTTTGCTATTTCATCTTATTCACACATGTGACACTTATCTAAACATTGTAAGAGTCTTTTTTACAATAATAAGAAAAAGACTCACTTCCTAGGAATATGAAAGGTCACAAGTGATGAGGACATGTGAAGAGTCATGTGGGGGTAGATGAAAGGACAAATTGTAATGTTATAAATTGGAATGGCTTCTCCATTCCAAGGGGTTAGCAATTGTTGATTGAATGTATGTTGTTGAGGTTACCACTTCTACGTCAAGCAATAAAAGTTGCAATTCTTCCATTTCTTGTCTTATGTTCCTATACTTCCCTTTCCAACTTTGCATATATGATAATCTTGTAAAACCAAGAAAGGTGTCTGTGCCTTTGATAAATGAATCAATGGAAGTCTGTGTCTATGATTTGTTATGTCTTGCCATGGTTTTGCATTGTTGTGTTCTTTTAATTGGATGTGGACTTACTCTAGTTATTGTATGTGAACTCTACTAGTGCCTACTCACAACATTAACCCTCTCTCCTTATTTCCCCAACTTCTCTTTACCCCTCATTACTACAAATTCCTCCTTGTACTGTACAAGCACTTTTCCATAAGTTACTCGAGGAGTGTTTCTGTGTGATCCCCGACCTATTGGACCACCCCACAACTTTTAGATAGTTTAGGTAGTTTACATTCAATAATGGGAGCCTCCCATATATAAGAAGGAGGGGCTTAGCTCTGCATCGTTGGTGAACACACAATAATTTGCAACATGACAAATTATTTCGCCAATAATTTACAACATTGCCAGAACACACAATAATTTGCAACATCACAAATAATTTAAAAACCGTTAATAATAATTAAATAATAAATTAAAATAATTTTTATTCATATTTAATTTATAAGATTTCATCGCCACATTGGAAAATAAATTAAAAATAAATTCGAAGGATGAATATATTTATGTGAAAGTGATAATTTTGACGGCTTTTTTACATGTTTTTCAAGTAAAATATTTATAAATTTTTGAATTAATTTTCACATAGAATTTACATATTTATTTATGATTGTCATTTTTATATAGATGTTTATACAAACTATATTAATATACACAAAAATATATATGAGAATAATCTTATATATATATATATATATACACACACACACACAAATAACACTCTTTTGTATTTTTGAAGTGTTATTTTTTTGTAGGAAACTATCGATTTTACATAGATATTGACATCTTACTCCATGATGAATGAAGTTAATGAATTGATTACACTTGTTAAATAAATATATATCTATATCGAGCCTTCCTTTAGCCAAATAGTAACGACCAGGGGATATCCAATACATTAGAATCACTCGAGAAAATGATCATGACCACTGGTCCATTTGACTCTCTATGTTGAGTATCTAGAGTGACTTGTAGCAACGACGGAAATCTTTCTCAAGGCCATTTATAAGCTCATAGAATGTTTGTTAAATCATACCATCATGGAGAAAACTTTGAGACCATTCCATTGACTATAACTAGGAATTTTGAAATGCTCTGAGACTCCCGAAACCTTTCCCAAAAGTTGAACTTTAAAAGTAGACAGTTTTGACAAATTTGGTTATTTTGACCAGTTTGACCAAAAAGAGGTAAAAGTTTCAATAGGGTTGTCAAATAAAATTTAGTGACATTTTATATGCCAAGAATTTACACGCATACATTGGGGGTAACCTTACTCCCCTCCCCTAGTCATAGTATTTCATATTCTAATAATTCAAAAACATTCAAATATTTGTACAAATACCAAAATACTAGCTTAATAGAATGTATATTTGTTTTCTTATACTATTTTATGTTACACATCATTTATCATGTTACTTTTATTCATATTACGCTCTATCCTTTTTTTTCATACACATATGCAAGTTCACATGGTACTTTGAGGTGAATGTAGGCTATTTACAGGTTATCACATGATGCATGATGTTTGACATTGTTCTCTACCAGTCCCACCGAGGCTCTTGGGGGCATCTACCTTTTCTACTTCTCCATATTGGGTGACATCATTGTAATATAATTACTTTCATTCATATTTTTAGTTGTATATATTGTGACATACTATCAATTTTCTAACATGCTAATGAGTGCTTCATGTGTAGCATTTGTCTTGCAATCCTACTTCCAACCATAGTTCTCGATCACATTAGTTTCTTGTGTCTTGTTTTCTTTGATTGTGATTTGTTTGTGAGCTATGCCCTATGATTGATTTTTTCATATTCTTGAATGAACTTCAATGCCTTGAGTGTTTTGTGACATCCTGAGTGGTGTCCCATGTTTTCCATCAGCTACTACTACGATCTCTTGTCATATTACTACATGTTTTAACTGGTTTCTATTAATACTATGTTTTTTGTCACTAACACTTTATGATAGATTTTTCCCATTGTTTTCATGTGTCATGGTTGTTACCATGCAAATTACCTATTCCCTTGCAAGAGTTCTATTTCAAATGTCCACACTAGCTTTAACTTTCCTCAAGTGGCCTTGCATTGGTTTATCTCGCGCACCTCAAATGAGTGGGGGAAATTATCGGGTGATTATTTCACCCTCTTAATAGGATAGCAACCATACATAGATTGGTACACATCAAAATATGACCAAATAGAAGATAATAAAATGGTTCTTAATCATATCCTGGGCCAAAAAAGAGTAGGGACAAAAGCACCCAATACAGCAGGAGCGGTGGGCGCTAGTGTCCCACCTGAGTGGTTCTATCCTGAGGTAGATTCAGGTACAATACATGTTCAACAGGTTTTCAGTGACATGATTTTTCAAATTCCAGCAGCACATACTCAGTTACGTTACTATTAGGTACAACATGAACAAATTCAATAACAAGTTTCATAATTTGAGCAAGGCAACTAATTACTCTTCTTTCTTAGTTTACATTTTCTCTACCATTATCAAATAAGAAGTGGCACCTACGGTATATGTAGGACAATGATATGCTTGGACCAATGTGTCATCTAATGCTATTTTATATTGATTTTGTGACCATCTACGGTGGCACTTATCCATGGGGAAGCGTTAACGGTTGGAGGAAAATCCTATAACTCTCCTAATACTCTTCCCTTGGCGACAGGATGCCTAAATCCTCAATATGGCGACAAGATGCCTAAATCCTTAGTATGGCGACAAGATGCCTAAATCCTTAGTATGGTGACAAGATTTCTAAAACCTCAATACTCTTCTAACCATATCTAAAGCAAAAAACACACAAAAACAATTATTTCTCTTCTCTCATGAAATTTAGGTGTATTCTATCCTTGACTCACTTATTTTCATACATACTTCTATGTTGATTTCTCTAAGTTAAAGTTTAATTTCATATATCATGAGCATTAACTAAACTTATGTTATTTTACAGGTTGGTCCTTATCCTGACAAAGGCAACACAAATGGAACAGGAGCAATCTCAACCACAAGATGCTCAGACAAAGGCAATATTCAAGGAACAAACACATGCATCATTTCTACTACACACACAAGGTCACCCATAGGGTCCTCATCCCCTTTTAGATTATGCTGATACACACTTTACAACTCCATTTGACACGTTATCAATTTCCATCTAACACGCCATTGGCTATAACCTCCTTCGGCTCTTCACAAGGTATACTCTTCCTATCTACTTTATGCTACCAAATATTCATTCACCAACATAAAGTGGGGGAAAATGTAGACACGAAATCATGCACTTAATATTTACATCATGTCTCTAAGTATGTCATTATATGCATGATTCCTAAGCAAGAAACTAGACATTAACAATACTTGTTTTTAGTTTTACATTGCTTTACCCTTTTTATATTTCTATCATTTGCTTTCTAGAATGACTACTTTACTTTTGGAAATTGGACAACATGTGACCTTGACTTCATATTTTTTTCTATCTTCCGAGCATCCTAGACACTACTTCCCATTAGGGACAAAGTGCCCAGGCACTAGTCCCCTTTGGACACTTATGTCCTTTTCCCTCCTTTTCTTAAATTTGAAATGCCACGTCGACTATTATATTTTCTAAATTACTACCTATCACTCTGGGTTGTCTATTTAGTTGTTAATGATGAAATTCAAATAAGAGAATCATATATATACATGACTTACTCACTATTTTTTAGGGGCTAGGAAATTTGGGTTATTATTTAAGTATCTACTACTTGGGAAAAGAGAAACATTCAAGCATTGAATTTGGGCTACATCATTCACTATATAGGAAAGGGTTATTTTTGAATTTCATCTCACACATTCATCTTGAGGGTAAAGTAGTTGTAGCCCACTATCTTGGTGCGATTAGCATAAGGGCATCATAAATACAAGGGACACAATTCTATCTCTCTCTCTCTCTCTCTCTCTCTCTCTCTCACACACACACACACACACACACACACACACATAATAACTATATTGAGTCTCAAATGTAGTGCACCACTTAATGAAAATCACATTGGGGTGACCACCGAGGTCAATCTAACTCAAGCATATACATTATTTATTCCATCTAATGTGTTTAAGCCTTGTATAGGCCATAGTTTGTTTTTTAGGTTCAAGTGTGACATTAAAAAACCTACAAGTGAAGCCAGAGTGACAAAGATAAAAATGAAGAAGATAATTTCAAACCCTGAAAAAATCGGATCCATAGCTATTGCCGAGACACTAGCACCCAATTCGGACACTCGTGCTCGGGGAAGTCTTGTCCTCCTTTGGGTGGATCTATCTAGAAGTCTTGTGGATCTCATTTTTCTAGATGAAGCTTACTAAGTTCAGATCCAACTTGTTCTACCCATTTACAACCCATAATTGGTCCAAGAACTCAGATACAAGCTAAGTCATTCTTATCTCTTTATTATTCACACTTGTTTGTCATTTCTTGGTAGATCTCTCCCATTAATGTTATACTTGTTTGATCTCAGTCCTATGATGAGATTTAAATTCTGATAAATCACTTAGGAGCTATTTTTGCAATCTCATAATCACTTGCATCATCATCTACCACTACTCATCTGCATTGAGCGATCTACATAGCCTCCAAATGGGCTTATACTCATCTCATCATCTGTGGAAATGACAAACCGTGGCATACTCATCGTTTTGTTCATGCGTTTGAAGATTTGTCGACTCATATCAAGATTTGGAGCAACCCTATGACTAGAATGAACATCTTTAAGATGAATGACAATTTCTTTTATAGTTGCACTCACTGTGCAAAACATTAGACTTCAAAGCTTTTGCATTTGTTGGGATGTCGTGACTTTGATATTCAACATAGTTGGCATGTGCACAACATTCCTCATTGTTTTGCAGGAAATAGGTCCTTATTTTATAGAATTGCAAATAAACAATACATGTATGGATCATCTTCAGTATATCCTCGACAACAACTATTGTGACTTCTCATCCGACCAAAAACTAGCATATGATACCATTTTCCATCACTTCTCAAACAAGACAAAACTTCCACCTTTGAAATTAATAATTGAGGGGATTGGGGGAACATGAAAGTCATATCTCATTAATGTTGTAATGTCAACATTCACCAAAGCAACATATATGGAGAAATCACTTTTGCTTCTACTTGCGCCTTATAGATGTTTTTGCATTCAACATTTTCACATCTGTCATACATGCCTCCCTTTGCATACTTATAAAGGAACTCAAACCATTAGAAGGTCAATCTCTATCCTCTTTTCAAGACTCACTCAAGCATGTTGAGTATATTCTTATCGGATGAAATGAGTTTCATTGGACCAAATTTATGACCAAAATTGACTTTCGCTTACGAGAGGCTTTCCCGCATGCAAAGACATCGCCATTCGGTGGTAAGTCAATTATTCTTTTTGGTGACTTGGGACAACCTCCTCAAGTCATGGACATTCCTCTTTATGCAAGTCATTCTATGGTGCAACCCTTTAGAAGGGTTTTAATAATTCAATCACTTTTGAGAGAATTTTACGGCAATAAATCTCCTCCTTGATCAACTTTCCTTTCGAGCATTGCTCCTCAATGTCTCAAAACAAAAAGCCTACCTTGAAAGACCGGGAACTCCTTATGTGAAGGATAAATTCTTGTCTCACACATAAGAAATTCAATCATTCCATGATTGCCCACACTTTTTCTCTAAAAATGATTTGGTTGACCACCACAATCTACATATGCTAAAATATTTAAATGTTCCAATAGCTTGTTGCATTGCACAAATCACCAAAGGAGGGAATTTACTTTCAAGAAGATGAAAAACTATAATTCAAAGTTCTTCTTTACAGAAACCAAAATGTTATGCTTATAACTAACCTATGGGTTGAGGCAGGGCTTGTAAATGGTTCAACAAGGAAAATAGTTGATATAGTATCCTCTGCGCCTCTTGACTTACCTTTATTTGTTGTCATTAACTTTGAAAAATACATTGGCCCATGTTGGGATCCACATAATCCATCCTATGTTTCGATTCCTCCAATTTCCAAAGGAAATCACAAGCAACTACTAATCAAAATGGTGTGGGCTTTGACCATCCACAAGGCCCAAGGTCTTTCTCTACAAAAGGCAACTATTGATATTGGTGACACAAAAAGACAAGGGCTTACATTCATTGCCATCTCTAGAGTGTCATCCCTTACAAATCTACGTATCTTTCCCCTTTCTCTTTCTAATGCTTTTGTAAAATGCCTAGATACCCCCTTTTGCATGTTCGCAACAAAGAAGAGGCTTGACTTTAGACTCTCTCCCCAAAGCACATACATATACATGATGTAACCCCATCCCTCTATAATTCGAATAAATATATAATACTTGGTAAATAATATGGTTCTATTTTCTACATTCATTGCACTATACCATATCATACTATACAAAATATTTCTTTTTGCCTTCTATTTATAAATTGTTATACCATATAATCAACTACCTCCTTCCACCTTTCCTCGTTACTCATGAGTTTATATTTTGTCCCTTTATTTTATGCTCTATTACACTTCCCCGACTTCACAATTCTTCTCTTCCCTTTTTGCTTCATTTACTTTCCTCTTTCTCTGTCTACGCTTTTCATAAATGTATTCACCATTCATTTTCCTCCTCCACTCCCCCATTCCCTTATCCTTCAATCCTCCCCTCCATATTAACAATCTCCAAAAAATTCCCCTTTCCCCTCCTCAGAAAAAATTTCATCTTTCAATTCTCATATTGTTCATTCCCCCTCTGCACACTCCACCTCCACCTCTCTCTTTCAGCGTTCACATTGCTGCTGCTCACGTGTGATTACTTTAGTAACACGACAATTAGGAAGAAAAATAACGTTTTCTAATTGTTATGTATTAAATATAGATATTGGCATTATATGTATTTTTATTGTCCTTTGTATTATTTTGGGCTTAATTTCTTCAATCTTCAAGAATAAGGTCGTATTATGTTTCATAGTATAATTAAAAGTGGTAAAAATTTTAATAGGAAATTTAATAATTTAAAAAGCATTAATAATAATATTTAAATAATAAATTGAAATAATTTTTATTAATATTTAATTTATAGGATTTCATCACCACATTGAAAAGAAATTAAAAAATGAAAATAAAAATAAATTTGAAGGATGGATATATTTATGTGAAGGGTAATTTGAGTTGAGTTGATTTAATTTGTGACATGATTAGTGGGAGTATTTTTAACTTCATGTTTTAGTAGGTGTAGCATGTGAAAGCGGTTTGGATAGATCTGTGAAGAATGCCTTTCAGACAGAGGAATGGGTAACCCAGTTTCTTAGTTATAGATAGAGTTGGTAGTTGTAATGGCTTATGCTGAATGATTTAGGCACTTGTCTTGTATGATTCTGTTTTGGGGCCAATAAGGCCATTCCGATCGGTGCCCACTTCTCAAGGATTTCACTCAAGGGTAATTATTTCACTCACATGACGAAGACTCATCCAAGTAAGAGAAGGACAAACGTCGAGAGGCTTGAGCATTGTAGAGTTGTCTCTCATAACCATTGGAGTCATTTGTGAAAGCCTAAGGAGCAAGAAAGTGATCCTCACTCTTAATGCGAGATCAAGAAAGAACCATCATGAGTAATGCCCGTAGTCATCTTAGACTCGCATCGTAATTCTTCACAATAGTGTTTCTAAACACTCATTCAATAGTCTCGAAGAGTTCATGCACCTTACATAAGGAGAAATTATGACTAACATGCCTCGGATCAACAAGTTCTTTATCAACAAAGCTTCTCTTCATCATATCAATCAACCCATTCTCTTTATCCCCCTCCTTTTTCCTTATCCCAATTTTTAATTAAGAATGTACTTTTGTTATTTTGTCTTATTCACATATGTGACACTTATCTAAACATTGTAGAAAAGTCTTTTTACAATAATAAGAAAAATACTCACTTCTAGAATATGAAAGGTCACAAGTGATGAGGACATGTGAAGAGTCATGTGGGGGTAGATGAAAGGGCAAATTGTAATGCTATAAATTGGAATGACTTCTCCATTCCAAGGGGTTGGCAATTGTTGATTGAATGTATGTTGTTGAGGTTACCACTTTACGTCAAGCAATAAAAGCTACACTTCTTCCATTTCTTGTCTTATGTTCCTATACTTCCCTTTCCAACTTTGCATATATGATAATCCTGTAAAACCAAGAAAGGTGTCTGCGCCTTTGATAAATGAATCAATGGAAGTCTTTGTCTATGCTTTGTTATGTCTTGCGATGGTTTGCATTGTTGTGTTCTTCTAATTGGATGTAAACTTACTCTAGTTATTGTATGTGAAACCTACTAGTGCCTACTCACAACATTAACCCTCTCTCTCCTCATTTCCCCAACTTCTCTTTACCCCTCATCGCTACAAATTCCTCCCTTGTACCGTGTACAAGCACTTCCTGCGTGAGTTCTAAGGAGTGTTCGTGTGTGATCCCCGACCTATGACCACCCCATAACTTTTACATAGTTTACATTCAATAATGGGAGCCTCCCCATACACAAGAAGGAGGGCTTAGCCCCGCACTGCTATTGTTGGGTAACACATAATAATTTGCAAACACGACAAATTATTTCATCAACATCACCATATTTTTTGGGCATAATTTCTTCAATCTTCAATAATAAGGTCGTATTATTTCTTCTAGTATAATTACAAGTAGTAAAAATGTTAATGGGAAATTAATAATTAAAAATCCGTTAATAATAATTAAATAATAAATTAAAATAAATTTTATTCATATTTAATTTATAAGATTTCATCACCACATTGGAAAATAAATTAAAAAAATGAAATTAAAAATAAATTCGAAGGATGAATATATTTACGTGAAAAAGGTAATTTTGACTGCTCTTTACACTTTTTCGGTAAAATATTTATAAATTTTTGAATTAATTATCTCATATAATTTACCTATTTAAAATATGATTGTCATTTTTCTAAAGATGTTTACACAAACTATATTAATATACACAAAAATATATAAGGAAGAATAATCTTATATATATGCTATTGATAACACACAAATAACACTCTTTTGTATTTTGAAGGGTTCTTTTTTTTTTTAAGGAAACTATTGATTTTACATAGATATTGGCATCTCTACTCCATGATGAATGAAGTTAACATAGAGTTGATTACACTTGTTAAATACATATATATCTTTATCACAACCTTCCTTTGGCTAAGTATCAACGACCAGGGATATCCAATACATTAGAATCACTTAGAAAACGATCATGACCTTGTCCATTTGACTCTCTATGTTGAGTATCTAGAGCGACTTGTATCCACGTGGATGACTTTACAAGCCATCATCTTCACAATTAAACTACAACTAAACGCCACCTAAAAATATTAGACAAAATCAAATTTGACTATTAGCGTAAAATAAATATATACAAAACAATTATAAAGGAACAAACAAATATATTCATCTAGCACCCAATCAACCATTATATCAATAAAAAAATCACAATTATTCATAAACCTAGGTTGCAAAAGGAACCAATAATAAAAACCATTTTGTCATTGTTCTCCTTTAATTTAATAAAAGGGGGTTAAAACGAGGGGGCTGCCGGGTATACTAGGGCCAACCTAATTGCCTGCCGCGCGGTAGACATGCACTAATTAATTCATTTTAAATTTAGGCGTGGAGAAAACAATTAAAGTCAGTAATCATAAACCCACTAATTATTTATTAATGGAGATCCCGGCAAATGATTACGGGCCTGAGAACACCGGCGGTAGCCGGTCGTGCAGCCGCCTTTCATTCGTATAAAAGCTGCCAGCGTGTCACTTTCGGTTTTTATACCACACACCGGCAGACCCTGGTTTCCCGGCATGCCAACCGCTGTCGCCGGTGCTCAGGCCAGGTGGGTTAAAATCACCGACCGCGGTTAATAATTTTACTCTGCCCCACGGTTAGCTTACTCCGGTCTTAGTACCGCTACCAGGGTACACACAGCAGGGGATGGAAGGAACGGAATCCGATAGGATTTCACAAAATCGTTCATTGGGTATGCAGATTATGTCAAAATTTCAAGTGGGTACTGCGACAAACTCTAAGCTGAGTTGACGGATTTGTGACACGATTAGTGGGAGTATTTTTAACTTCATGTTTTAGTAGCAGGTGTGGCATGTGGAAGCGGTTTGGATAGATCTGTGTTTGGCTTTTGGACGGAGGAATGGGTGACCCGGTTTCTTAGCTGTAGATAGAGTTGGCGGTGATAATGGCTTATGCTGAAGGATTTAGGCACTTGTCTTGTAGGATTCCTGCTTTGGGGGCCAATAAGGCCAAGGAGAGCAATAACAGCAGCAGCAATGGCGGTTGTGTAGAGAGTGGTTATTCTTCCGAACTTGCTTTAGGACACATGGCTCCTGCTTCTAGGACTCCACATGGATTTCAGAATTCTTCTTCTTCTTGCACAGGTGAGTCTCGCTTCTTGTTGAGTTGTGCATTGTGCGTTTTAATGGTATGTTTGGATCTCTATTCTTGTTGTATGATGTTTGTCGATACTGGTGCTAGTAGATCCTTATGGGTGGTGTTCTTGTTTTAGTAGGAGGGCCTTTGGTCACATGGGTTTTTATAAAATGCATTCAGCAACTTGTTTTTTAAGCTTCTGGTAGTGCTTGAAGTTGTCAGTTGACGTTCTTGAATTCTGTTGCAGATGCCAGTGATGCGCTCTATACAGAACTCTGGCATGCCTGTGCCGGTCCTCTTGTTACTGTGCCAAGGATTGGAGAGCGGGTGTTTTACTTCCTCAGGGTCATATAGAGCAGGTTTGTATGTTTCTGCGGCTTAGCTTTTTTGGTTGTTTTTCCAAGCAGGGAATGTAGCATCTGACTTCAATGTAGACGCGTGCATGGTCTCATGAATTGAAAGTCTACCTTAAGTGTCATGCATAGCCCTGTGGAGCTTTTGGTTGTAATTTTATGGATTGCGAATCTTGATGGTTTCCTTTATGGCTCTTCTTGGCTGCTTTTAGGATAAGGGTGTTTTGTATGACATGTTTGTACTGTTCCCATCATATTGAGGATCATTTCCCGCCACTAGATCAATCGAACGGTGCACTATTATGGCTCTCATAGCTGTTTTCAGCATAAGGGTGTGCTTCATGAATATGTTCATTTAGGAGCTGTTCCCACCATCAGATCAGTCACATGGCACACCATAGTGGCTTTCTCTAGTGCAAGATTGTTCATGAATACCTTTTCTTTTTCCCTGTACATATGCAAGTATTAGGCACCATCATAATGTAGCACTATCAGATCAGTCACATGGCACACACTATTACTGTGATTTTAAGTATTATGGCATTGTGGGGATTCTCCGTGAGTCACAAAAGCATCATCACTGCATATTCTTGTGGGCATATTTTGTCAAATCAGCCACCTGATACACTTCGGATTCCATTTGAATGATTCCGCTTGAATGTTGACTCCGCACTGTTAACTGCAAACGCCACCAAAGAATGGACACTGCATGTTTTCAAGAATAGGCTTTGTCAAAATTAATGTTTTGTAGCTTCCCCAGTCTTGTATACTTTGTGGAGGTCTACTGTTTTTTGATGTATCATTTTTGGTAATGTACCACTTGGCAAATGTAGTTGTAATTTTTCACCTTTCATTCCTCCTGTATACAAATCAACATTTTGACGAAGTGATTATTAGTCTAAACTTTAAACTTTAAAGTAATGTTTTGCCAAATTTTGTGTGATGTCTTGCAGGTTGAAGCATCCACGAACCAGGAGGCAGAACAGCAGATGCCTTCGTATAACCTGCCCTCTAAAATCCTTTGCCGAGTGATCAATGTGCTACTGCAGGTAAATTAATATCAATTCTTTTGTGCTTACATTGGTTGGTTTTACCTCATTTTGCATGGTTCTGGAGTGTAGAGTTTAGCTTCCTCTTCTTTGTTGACTAGGAGAAACTTTTTCCATTCCCCAATAATTATGTATTATAGCTTTTTAGCTTATGTTTTACTGTTCTTATCATTCGAAGACATTTTTTGTAGGCTGAACCAGACACTGATGAAGTTTTTGCTCATATTACTTTGCTTCCCGAGGCAGAGTATGCCTTTCAATCTATCTTATAGTAAGGCATGTCTGGCATGTATAGGTCTGGATGACCTTATGTCTCAGACTTGTGCTCCCAAACATCAAAAAATTACACAAAAAATATATATAGCATGAAGCGGGTGTGCTGATATAGATTGTCCCATTCTACAGCAGGACGAGTGCTCTGCTGACATGGATCCACCTCTTCCAGTGCCTCCAAGGCCTTCTGTACATTCCTTTTGTAAGACTCTTACAGCTTCTGACACAAGTACACATGGAGGGTTTTCTGTTCTCAGGAGACATGCCGATGAATGTCTTCCACCTCTGGTTAGTTTTTCAAATCCACAATTGTTCGAGCATTCGTATTATGTTACTTTGGGACCTGATTGAAGACATCACGAAACATAATCCTATTCATTTTTCTAATGATTTTATTTTTCCATTTTTACAGGACATGAGCCATCAACCTCCAACTCAAGAGCTAGTTGCCAAAGATCTGCATGGAAATGATTGGCGTTTCCGCACATATTTCGTGGTGGGGTGTTCTTCATATTTTTTTGATTAGTTGTATTGAACTAGATTTGAAATTTATGAAGAAGTGTTGAACTTTTTGGTCTGAAATCTTATTCAATATAGCCAGCAATTTTAAACGAGGGTTGCAATTGTTTTTATCCAAATGTATTTTAGGTAACAAATAGCATTTTATTATTGTGATTGAGATGTTTGTTAGTATAGGACAAACCATCATTAGCAAATTATTTCTGTGTAATGCTTGGATTTATATTGCATTTATATGCAATGACTAGCAGAAATGAATCTGTGGCTACTGAGACCTGCTGGTCAAGAGTTAACTTTTATTAAAGACGTAAGGTCTTCATAGTTTATAACATTAAGAAAGAGATTTTAAGTAAAATTCTATAGCAGATTTTTAATCGACATTTTGGATCACAGTCTGATCCATCATCAGGATGATAGAAGATGGATCACAGAGTGTGATCCAAACATTGATTAACAATAGGCTACACAGATTGTCTTTAGTTTGTAGTGAAACATGGTGGTCTTCGTCAAGACTGTAGAAGATTTTTGATTGATTTCAATAGGTTCATTGGAGTGTTTGAATTTAATGAATTAAGAATATTTCAAGAGGCTTATATTTTAGCTGAGGTGTTATTGGGAATGAAATGATTATTTTTTAAATTTGAATTTAATGAATAAGAATATGTGAAGAGGCTTATATTTTTGTTTAGGTGTTCTTTGGAAAGAAATGAGTTTTTTTCACAACTATCACGTTTTAAAAGTTGTTTGCTTCCAATATTAGGTCAGCCAAGGAGGCATTTGCTGACCACTGGGTGGAGTGTCTTTGTTAGCTCCAAAAGGCTTGTAGTAGGGGACGCTTTCATTTTTCTGAGGTTTGTAGGCCTAACCATTGTCACTTGTATAGAGCTTTTCAAAAATGTTATTTTTGGTTGCATTCTTATAATTTATGTTGGATGTTTTTGGTTTTAGAGGGGAAAATGGCGAACTACGTGTCGGAGTCAGGCGTGCCATGCGCCAGCAAAGCAACATTCCATCATCAGTTATATCCAGTCACAGCATGCATCTTGGTGTCCTTGCTACTGCATCACACGCAATTTCAACAAGGACCATGTTTAGTGTCTTCTACAAGCCAAGGTAAGAACTCTCAGGCACGATGTGTGAAAATCCACGAACTTTTCAAAGCTCTTCTCATTCATATTGTTTTATCCTAATAGTTTTTCTACTAAAATAAAGGAATGTGAAAGAAACACCCAGGCAAGATCTCAAATTATACAAAGCCTTACTATTTAATGATGGGGTGGGATGCATATTAGTGCTTTAGGAAAATAATCTGATAGGGGTAGGCACGGGTGTGGAGTATGTGTTAGTCACTAGAAAGTTTGTCGAGTAGGTTATGAGGTACTTGCATAGTTGTATTTTGCTCTTGTTATTTTTATACATTACATTCACAAAATGGATAAATGGACAAAATTCTCTACCTTTTATTCCCATCATATGAACTTGTTTGGTAAGCTTCTATAGTATGCATGTTAAAGTGTTATGGACAGCTGCTTTCCTCGTTTTCCCAGGAGTTTTATGTTTGTTCTAGTTATCCTGAGAAAGGGATAGCATGGTACTTGAATTGCTTTTATTGTTTGCATTGTACTAAATTTTGATTTCATCTTTGATTTGATATCTGGATATTTTATATTTTGTGCAGAACTAGCCCATCGGAATTCATAATTCCTTATGATCAATACATGGAGGCTATGAACAGTAATTTCTCAGTTGGCATGAGATTCAAGATGAGATTTGAGGGAGAAGAATCCCCAGAGCAAAGGTCTTCTTATTGAACACTTTGACTTCAAAATTTGGTGTAATTTAGGCAAGACAAGTGTTGTTAGATGGGTAAAATGATGTAATGGCTAGCAAGCATTCAATAACTGTTCTTTGTTGTAATACAATTTAGCAAAGCAGTCAATAACTTTTCTTTGTTTTAATATTATTTGGTTAGTGGTAAAAACATGCATAATGTCCAATAACTGTTCTTTATTGTAATTTAATTTGATAGAAGTCAAAATGCACATATTCCTGTGGATTTAAAAGATAGACATGTGACATTCTATATAGAACACCAGTAAGTAGTTGTTGTATGATGGATGTTATGGATGGAAGGTTAATCACAATTGTTTAGGAATGGAACCTTCTTCCCAAAGCCGATGTGCTTGTTGCAGTGTGGTATAGCTGATAGCTGTTTTTTTCGGACAGATTTACTGGTACCATCATTGGGCTTGGTGATGCTGATCCTGGGAGGTGGCCGGGTTCAAAGTGGAGATGCCTAAAGGTATTTTTGGCTTAGATGAAAGTTTTTTTAAAGTTTCCATGATTTCCCCTATGTTAATTACACAACTGTGCTGATATTTATTTTTGCTCTCTGCTCATTTTGTGAATTTCAGGTGCAATGGGATGAAATATCAGCTATGCCACGGCCAGAGAGGGTTTCACCATGGAAAATAGAACCTGCCTTGACCATGGCAGCAATGAATCCTCTGCCAGTAGCCAGAAACAAGAGGCCTCGGCCAAATATATTGCCCTCCACTCCAGAATTATCAGTTCTTGGTAAGGATTTTGTTGGCATATCAGATATAAATAGGGAATTGGCTAAGTGCCACTGTCAATTATTTTTTCTTATTTGTTCTTGTTCTTTTTTCTGCTTCTCTCCTTTCAGATAAGGCATCCGTTGATTCCTCCCAGTCTCATAGATTCACGAGGGTCTTGCAAGGTCAAGAAGTCATGACCTTGGGAGGATCTTTGGGTGACAGTGATGTGGAGAGTGGTCAAAAGATGGTTGTATGGGGGCCAAAACTAGATGATGTCAAAGCAGAAGGTGTAGGCTGTCTAAGAAGATTTGTTTCTGAAAATTGGATGCCATTACAGAGGCATGACTCGGCATATGCAGATTCATTTCCCAGTTTTCAGGGCAGTTGTGAAATGCAAGAACTGACTGGGTCATTTACAAATCGTACCCTGGAAGAGGCGCAGCAAATGAAGCTTTCAGAAAACAGTTTCAGGACCAGGACGGTAAAATTGTAGATTCATCTGGCCCGTGGGTGACAAATTTTCCCAACAACTTACATGAAATGAGTGAGGCTAATCGGAAACAATATCTGACCTCCATGGCACCATCTCCTAAACCCAGTGGAAGTCTAAGGTGGAATGGCTTCAATGGGTACCCACATTTTCCAAACTTGGGAATGGAAGCATTGGGAAACTGGAAAATGCATATGATATCACCATACCAGTCAGAATTTTCAGAGGCACATGGTGGTGTGGACAGAAATGTATCGAGAAATGTGCCAACTAATAAATTGGGAACAACAGAGCATCAGCCTAGTTTTTCTCTATGGGAAGCTTCTAAAGATAAGGGTGTTGAAGCCATAACACGCCCGGATAATAATTGCAAATTATTTGGTTTTCATTTGATTGACAATTCCACAGGGAGTGAGCTAAATCCATCCAAAAATGGAGTTTGTATGAATGAGGAAGACCTAAATGTTGCTGCTCATACCCCAAAAGATCTTCATTCACAATTTACCGAGGCAGATCAGCAGTTAGAGCCAACAAAGACGCCGAGTCCGATACACCTGCTGTGAGCTGTGAGCAAGAAAAATCATCTTGGAGATCATCTCAAGAAACACAGTGCAGAGCTCAGAGTAATCCACCAAGGAGCTGTACTAAGGTATCAATCATTTTACATCTCTGTTGGACAAGATTAGAATTTCGTAGGCTTTATATGTTGTTGGAGAGATTCTGACAATTCAAAAGCTTGTGTTGCATTACAATGAAGGTACATAAGCAGGGCAGTGCTCTTGGGCGAGCTGTGGATCTTACGAAATTCGAAGGATACTCGGAGCTCATCCGTGAGCTTGAGGTGATGTTCAATTTTGAAGGACAACTAGAGGATCCTAGCAAAGGCTGGCAGGTTGTCTATACAGATGATGAGGGAGATATGATGCTAGTAGGAGACGATCCATGGCAGTAAGTATCTGTGTCCAATACTCCAATAAAAGAAATGGCTTGTTTGTTACTAGGTCATTTTTTTATACCAGCTAGCCAGGTTATTATCTGATCAATTTATCTGAATTGTTTCTCTTGAAAGCAGAGAGTTTTGCAGCATTGTGCAAGATTTTCATATATACCCGAGAGGAGGTTGAGAAGATGACTCCTCGTGCTCCTAATTTGAAACTTAGAGGACAGTGTGAAGAGGAGCTGGTCACGAGAGAGGTCTCTACCCCCATAGCTACTGATGTTCGACATGCTTAGTGTTCATTCTGAGTCGGTCTTGATACGAGTTGCTGCTAATTAGTTACTGTCACTGGACTGTGAATAGGAGCTTTTAGTTGGCAGCTCATTGTCAAGACTGGCAGAGAATTTGGATGAACTTTGTAAGGATGTGTTTTGTATGTTATATCTAATTTTTGGTGGTTCTGTCATGGTTTTAGCGATTGACTAAGGTAATCATTGATCCATTGAACCTGGTTTCCTAAATTGACAGTTTTGAAGTAATTTAGTAGCAGACTTCTTGTGGACTAGATATAAAGGTATTAGCAGGTGGAACAACTTTGCCCCATGATCAGGATGCTTGTCTCTCCAATTCCCAACGGAAATTGCAGTGATGGCAATTTCGTGTTTTTCTCTATATTTCATTTTTTGAATAGAATTATGCGCCCATAGGAAGCCTTTGGAATATGTGCCCATGCAATGGCAAGATTATCTTTTTAGGACTTAAGTAGCGGTTGAAGACTAATATCCCATGTTAACCAACTTGAAAGGCACGATCATAGGATTGTGGTATCATTCTCGAATTGTAAACAAATGATGTGAATAACTCAGTTTTTACCCATATTGTACTGGCTTGATTTCAAGGAGAGGTTACTTCTTTCTCAACATGTTTCTTTTAACTTTTTGTAATCTCTTACTACTGATATCAAAGTTAGAGATGAAAAATTTAGGAGTGGGGTATGCTTAGCAACAAGACTACCGTTTTTATTTTAGTTACTCTTGAACTGGTTCCATTTTGATAAGATTTGTAAGTAAAATTAAAATGCCTCTTAACTTGATAAAAACTCCTCAATTAGTTGTATATCCTCAGTGCCTGGTTTCGACGACTACAGTTTTTCCTTGAAATGCTGCCTATAAAATCAAAGAACAAGTAACTATTCAAATATATGAAAGTTCAACTTTATCAAAAACATTTATTGCTACTGGTCTCTACTGCATCAAATGCTTGTAGTGTGGAAAAATTTACATGCTTAATCCACGAGGATTGATTACAGGGGAGTTCAAATCGTTATTGTCATGCAACAATTGATATACAAAGAAAGTTGGTTGTAAAGGTTGCAATTTACAGTTTGTGGAAATAGTGTGGTTAAATGCCTGCAATCTGTTTTAGAGGCTCTAAATTAAACAAAACTAGGCCCTAATTCAGATAAAGGACTAGTGTTGAAAAGGGGTAAAAGTCAGAATCTAAGTGTGGAATTGATTGAAATTGAGATGGGAAAAAGGTACATAAGCATAAGACCCTACCTTGATTGAATGCCTAATTAGAGTCTCAAAATAGACTCTCACAGTCATAGACAGCTCAGAATTGGACTCAACAAGTTTGATCAACTGTTAAGTTTGATGGATTTTTTTGCGCTTTTGTCCTTAGCTCGCTGATTTTGTTCCAAGTTACTGCATGCCATTGAATTTGACCTTTGCTATTCTATTCTTTGCCTTTTCTCTTCGATAAATTGATTCAAATTTGTGCATGCGTGAATATTTGAATGCGGGCTTCTTTGTTTCGGCTACAAATGCTAATCATTGACTCGTGGAATTGCAAAGAAAATGCAAAGAAGTTACCTAGGGCTATACCTTAAAACAAGGGTGTTGCACCACATTAGTAGTAGAAGAAATGATATGAATGTGCATATTAAGCATGCTGACGAGGAAAGTATTGCATTAGATCATCACGAAGAATGATAAAAGTGGAGAAGCTTTCATAATGATGAGGGTTTTATCGAAACCAACAAAAGAGGGAAATGGTCCAATATGGAGGATGAATTTATTTATAACCCTTTACTAGTTTGTAAATTGATTGTTGATAATGGTAGCACAAATAATGTTGTTTCAAGAGCGATGGTTGACACACTAAGGTTGAAGAGGATAGCACAAGCAAATCCCTATAAGGTTTATTGGTTCTTGAAGGGACATCAAATTCTAGTGAATAAGCAATGTTTGGTGAGTTCCCATATTGATGCATATAAGGATGAAGTTACATGCAATGTGTGCCTATGGATGTTTGATGTGTTACTTGGTGAACCTTAGCAATTTGACAAAAAAGGCATGAAGTGGTGGTCATGCAAATACCCATACATAGGGGAAAGAGGGAAGGACATATATTGATTCCGTTGAAGGAAAAGAGTGAGGAAGTGGAAAATGGTTTAAAGATATTGATCATGTTGGGAAATCTCATGTTTTGTGTTCATAACTAAGCCAACACACATTGAATGCACATGAGAAGAGGAATTACCTCCACATAAAGTGAAAGGCTTAATAAAGGAGTTTGCAAAGTCCTTTATAAGGATTTACCATATGGGTTGCTACCCATGATAGATATACATCACTAGCAGAGATGATAGGGTAAAGAATAATCTGCCTTCTTGCTAGGCCCTTTCTATATTTGTTCGGTCGAGAGAGGGTGTGTGTAAATGAGAAGCCCACCTTGCTACTAAAGAGATTTGGGGAGGCGGAGGGTGAGGGGTGTGGGGAGGTCCTTTAAGTGCTCATTGATATTGATGCCGACTCTATGGACTTAATTCTAGAATGAGTTCGTCTTAACCCCAATTTGAGAGTGAAGGGTTGGTGGAATATGAGAGTGAAGAGTAGGTGGAACCCCAACCTTAAGCCCGGTTTAGATGACCTTGAGGAGTGAAGGGTAGGTGGAACCCGTTTCTCGAGCCTAACTCCAACCCCTACCTTTCTAACCTCATATGATTCGAGAGTTGGTGTTGGTATTGGGCCATATATAGATAGGGGGTTCACTGGAATAGAGGAGTTGGGAGCCCCAACCCCCCAATCCAGAATAAAATGAAGAGGTACATAAAGGAAATCACATGCGTTGTTGGATAAGGGTTAATTTGAGGGAGTTTGAGCTTGTGTGCAATACCAACATTATAAGTGCCTCATAAAGGTGAAGAATGTTGGATGTGCACAATTCCAAGACAATGAACAAGATAACTGTTGTACAAATTCCCACTACCATGCATAGATGATATGACACATTGTTTAAGTGGAACACAATACTTCACGAAGATAGACATGAAGAGTGAATATCGCCAAATCTGCATAAGGGAATGTGACGAGTGGAATGTTGAATTCAAAACATGAAGGATTATATGAGCAACTAGTAATGCCATTTGGGTTGACTAACACACCGAGAACATTCATGATGTTAGGGAATTAACAAGAATGAATGATTAACAATTATAAATCCACAATATAATTGTCGAAGATTATAGATTATAAAGTGCAATGATTAAACATAGATTAAGATGTTTATATTGTATATTACAGAACATGAACAAAAAAGTAAATAAACACATGAACACATGAACACCAAATTTATAGTGGGGAAATCTGAAGGAAAAAACCCCACCCAGAATAAAGCACCGCCTTTATTAAGAATTTCACAAACACTTTTACCTAACACTTTTACACTTTTACAATACAATGATCACAATGATCTTAACATAACATGATACCAATACCATGAGGGATCATCCTATTTATATAGGATGGGTGAATTGGTCACACTGTTTCACTCTAAAATTGTGAAAGACCGACATAATAAAGTTTATTAAACAAACTTTAAAATAACATGGGTGTGAAGTGGTGGTCCACCTAAAAAAGTATCCCCACTTGACATTATTACCCCAACACTCCCCTTAATGTTAAGTGGGGAAAAACAAAACATGCCAAATTACCTTTTTCTACAAAAGGATTTATAGATCCATAAATCATCAATGATGATTCAGGCTAGCATGTAAACAAGGGAAATCAAACAGATCTTCCCATACAAAAATAAACAAGGGAAATCATACAAATCTTCCCATATAGAAATTCTTAGGACAAGTGCTTTACATATGAAGACTTATATAAGATTATGGAGCCTTTTATAAAATAAAGCATCCCATAACTAATGTTTCATTGGGATTTACAAGTAAATTCACATTTACTTATCACAAAATGGAGGAAGTATTGGAAGTTTACAACAAGCCGTTAAGAGGTGGCATTGTCATGCACTCCCCTCAATGACAACTCTGATAGGCCCAACAAGGCACAAAACTTGCAAAACTTCATAAGCACACAATGGCTTGGTGAAGATATCTACAACTTGATCTCTGATGTTGAACTGAATTCTTTATCAAGAGCAATTTGACCTTCACATAAAAGAGGAATACTTCTTTTAGCTCCCATGTGTATTAATTTCAACAACCTCTTTAGCCACATGGCTTTTTCGCTGCTCCAAGTGATGACACCTGCACCAAAAAACACTTGAACACAAATCCAGATGTATATCCAACACAACATCAACATGGTTAGAGTCATAATATCATAATAAGCATAATATAAATCATATGATTTCACTTTTAACCAATTGTAAAAGTTAAACACTAGTTGTATAACAACTATCATAACAATATGCTTAGCAACTAACCATGTTAGGAAATGTTTTATAAAACATATATACCTTCAATATCTTATTCTAAGCCTTTAAATAGTGAGATAAGACTTGATAGATAACTGATCTGAACAAATAATCAAATCATACAAGAAAATAAGACATGCTTTTCATTTAGAGGTGATAGATGTAGTTTATAGAGTTACTACATCAACTCTATGATTATTCTCTTCATTTTCATCTAATTTATTCCATTTTTTATTTTTGAAATTTGAATTCTTTTTTCAATTTACATTCTTCTTTCTTATGGCCAAATTTTCCATAGAAATGACAGTTACCATCAAAACTAACTCTTAAATTTCCTGGTTTCTTGTCTTTACTAGGAGTTTTAAAAGTTGATTTTTGATTTTGAATCTAGAATGTTTACTTTTTTATTCTTGAGTGAGAAGTGCCTGAGTGGCATTCTCTTTAGAATCAAAATTTTCCATAACACGCTCTTCTTGAATTAGAAGAGAGGACAAAGTGTCCAGATTAGGTAAATCAGACTCATTCTGATATTTAGAGTTAAGGATGGAGATATAGTTTCTAAAATTTTCATGAATATTTATCTAAATGATAAAATAAAAAAGCTTATCTTGAAACAATTCACAATTACATCCATCCAATTGAGCTTTAATATTTTTAATTTTAGCCAGGTAATTAACAATTTTCTCATCCCCTTCATGGGAGTTGTAAACAATTCCAAAATTAGCTTAATTATTTTTAAAGATGATTGCCTTCATGCATGGTTTCTAATTGTTTCCATGCATCAACAGGGAATCCATATGACCTATATGCATTAAAAATTCATCTCTTATGCTCTACAATAGGATGGAAAGGGCTTCTTGAGATCTTTGAGAGAAAGAGCTAAGGTTTTCAGGATGTTTTGAAGTCTTGCCTTCCGGTGGGTTGTTTTTCCACACCAGTGATCAGATCCCATAATTTTCTAGCCATGAAACAAGATTTTAACCTAACTCTCCAAATACTATAATTAGTTCCATTTAATAATTGAGATTTATCCATTGAGAAACTAGAGGAACTAGCCATATTGATAAATGCACACACAACTATGAAGACAAATTTATCTTAAACACAAACAAACTCCCAATAGGAGAGCCAAACAAAGTAAAAAAAAATGAGCTATCAGAAACACATGTTATAGACCCAACTCGATACACAACACACGTGCAGTTTGGCCTAAAATTAACTACAACTCACGAGCAAGTCGACCGTGCTTTGGACCGAGTCGAGCTACAATTTTTAAAAATTAATTAAAAAAATATAACAAAGCTAATCATGAGAAAGATATGACATGTGACAGGAACAAGATCAAACATGATCAAAAGGACACACGACAAACTTTTTTCGACAAATTTTCAACGCAGATTAGCCCAACTGGACGTAGGAGGTACCCGAAATTAAACAAAAAGAAAGTTTTGGTCCAAAGAAGTAGAAGAGGCTGAAATGTCAAAGAGATATGTGGTGATCAACTAGAGAGACACTTGGCACAAGATCAACGACAAAGAGATAACACGTGGCCGAATCCGATTTTGTCACTTCCTCAAGCCAATGAGTTAAGCGGACGTGAAGTCCCTATAATCAATAAAAAATAATGACTTTATCGGGTCTGTGATAGGGTTTGACAAGTCAAATGACACACAACGATCAAATAAGGTAACACTTGTCATAGATCAAGACAAAACAACAGGACACGTGTCATTTTTCTAGTGATGCGCCAAAGACTTGACGTGAAGTCCACACCTGCAGAATAAACTAAGACAAATAGTTTATCGGGTCCGCAACATGGTTTGACAAGGTCAACAGGGTACATAGACGACAAACAAACAAAGAACCACACCATAAAAGATCAACAAGAGAGAGGGGACATGTGGCGGGTTTCCGCCACTTTCAAAAAAAAGACGTTCTCCATGGAACTCAAGCTCGCGGAATAAGTCAAATTTAACGACTTTCGGGTCTCGAGCAAAAAACAAAGGACATGAAAGAAGAAGACTCGAATAAGATCAAGACTAATCAAGACACCACTGGCAAAGATCTAATGATCAAGTGGATAGATGACAAATATTCAAGTCACACTTTTGAGAGATGACTCTAAAGTGACGTGAAGTCACCGCAATGAGCCAAAATAAAATGAATTTCAGGTCCGGTCCTCTTTTCGCAATCAAATAATATAAAAAAACATGAATTATTCAAATAAGTTGCACAACTATAACAAAATATAAAGAGCGCGTGAAATATTTAAAAATTGCAGAAGACAAATAAACTACGAAGAACAAAGAACAAGGCCACATAAGGAAAATAAACATAGATCTATGCACACAAATGCACAAGCAAGATCTTAATCCACAAATCATCCAATATTCATAATATTTTGACGGGAATTGGAATTTTAAACCTAATTAACTTGAAGTCGATGACATAACAATTAGAGTTTCACAGATCCAAAAACTTCAAGTTTCTTCACTCTTGCAAATCAAAAACATCTAGATATATCTCACACAAGCGTAACCAAAAGTCTACGATACCATGTTAGGGAATTGATGTGAATGAATAATTAAATAATTATAAATCCACAATATAATTGCCAAATATTATAGATTATGAAGTGCAACGATTAAACATAGATTAAGATGTTTATATTGCATATTACATGAACAAGGAAAGTAAATAAACACATGAACACCGTGATTAATAGTGGGGAAACCCAAAGGAAAAAACTCCACTCGAATAAAGCACTTCATTTATTAAGAATTTCACAAACACTTTTACCCAACACTTCCACTTCACTCCTCGGTCTCACAAAGATAATTGCAGAACAATTTCTCACAATTTTACAATACAATGATCACAATGATCTTGATATAAGCATGATACCGAATCGTAAGGGATCATCCTATTTATATAGGATGGGTGAATCAGTCACACCGTTTCACTCTAAAACTATGGAAGACCGACATAATAAAGTTTATTAAACAAACTTTAAAATAACATGGGGTGTGAAGTGGTGGTCCACCTAAACGGTATCCCCACTTGACATTATTACCCCCAACACATGAGACTCATGAATGGCTTATGAAACTTTTTCAAAGTAAAATTGTTATAACATACTTAGATGACATATTTATTTTCAACAATACGAGATTCATAGAGCATTTTATGCACTTGAGACAAGTGTTGCAACAATTATGTGAGGAGAGATTGTTAAAATATTTAAGGAAATGTAGCTTCACTTAAGGAGGAGCTTATTGCACTTGGGTTCTGTGGATTTCCCAAGAAAAGTTTGAATATAGATCTAGAAAGGTGCGAACATGCTACACCTTTAATCCTAGGTCATATATCGGGATACATATGACCGAATTGTAGGCTAACATAATCTCTAATATGTCACATCTCATTTATTTATGCTTTCATATACTTAAGTAGGTTGTCATTCTAGGTGGTTTTATACAACATAGTAGAGGGTATATATTGTTAAAACATAATGATTAAGTGAGTTGTGCCAACCCTTAATGTATATGGGTCCATCACTAATATATAGGTTAATATTTAATAATATGAAATATTTCTATTTCTATTATTAAATATGCTAACCTAGGTATATACTTTAAGTTAAATATTTAATATCATAAATGATTATATTTATAATATTAAATATTATAAACCTAGGTGTATGTATCAACCATTTTAGGTTGAAAGGTGGGTCGGGGAGACATACCGATCACCTTATATAAAAAGGACTTTAGGTCCTCATTTGATATATTTAGGAAATATATCAAAGGTGTGCAAATCAAGTGATTTGGTTTTACCTTCGTAACTAGGGTTTTAAAGGAGGAGGTGATTTTCTTTTGGATGTAAAATAAGTTCTCTAAAGTAAAAGTTATTTTCAAAGTGGTTTTTACCCTATTGGGCTTTTTCTACTATAAATATTGTGTCACATGTGTTATTTATTTCATGTAAGTATTTTTTATTTACTTATGTTATGATGTAATGTTTATTTAAATATTTATCGTAACATAAATTGATTAAATCCGTATTTATTAGAATCATCAAATTCTAACATGGTAACATAAGCGAGGTAAATTAATTTAATTTGTATGTATTTTTCAACCAATTTGAAAGGGTATTTAAAAGTATCTCGGTCCGTTTGTTTAGAGATTGATGTGTGCATAGGTGAAAGGAGCTTCAAATATTTACTGCGTAGAAAATTACATACGAAAATGAAATAATTTTCATGTTTTCTATAATTTCAAATGTTTGCGAGGTTAAATATTTGGAAGGTAAATTCATACCCGTGTTCTTTAGACCCCTCTACAAGATTCAATTTGAAGAACTATAGTTTATAGTTAATCTATAACTATATCCTATATAATTTGAAAACTATATTATTATTTTTAAATAAAAATATGTATAATAAGAATAAGGTTTATATAATTATTTATATAAACATCATATTAAAAGCTGATATAATTTTTTTAAAAAAACTATGTATTAAAAGCCTTAAACCATATTAAAATTACAGGATTGGGGAAGAGTAAACATATCATATTCTAAGCCTAAGTTTAAATCATTTAAACTTAACTTATAAATCTAGGCATATATAGTTTTTAAAAGAAACAAACCTAAGTTTGAATCATATTATATATATGGTTAGTTTAAACCGCTTAAAATATAAATTTTATTAGATTTTGTCTATATATGTTTTAAAAAAACTAAGTGCTTATTTTTTTAGTAAGGAGGTTCGTGTTTATTGCTTGGCCATGAAGATATTATTTTTAAATCTTGATACTTATTGACTAAAACTTAACAAGTGTCCCTAACCATTTATATTATCCATGTAATGAGGTGGCCCCATTCATTTATATCTTATAGTTTATAAAAACTATATAAATAAACCTATTTAAAGGTTTTTTTTATATAAAAATGAGAGTGAAGAATAAAATGAGCTAATATATTAGGTATAAATATAGAATTCTTGGGTATAAATGGTGAATTAAAAAAAGCTAGTTTATTGGTGGCCCACGTGAAGTGTGATAAATATTTATTAAAATATTGGTAGTTATAGCCACATAAATTTTTTTAAAGTTTTTAGCTTGAAGGAATTTTGTAATATTTCCATAGTTTTAAATGTGTGCAAATGGTAAAATTAAGAGTAAATGAAGGGAAGAGACAAAGTTCATGAAAATAGGGGATTTCAATTTATTTTATTGGTCGGGTGAAATACTTGTCACCTTTGTAAAATATGCGAGTTAATCTATACTCTCATAAATCTACTTGCATGATAAATTTTTTATCCTGGTCTATGTCCTTTATACTCTTTTAATAAGGGTTATGTTTTTTATATAAAAAAATATACTATACTTTATAATTTTTATGAACTATATGTTGTTTTTATTTACATTATATAAACGATATACCTTTTAAAAAAATGTATATATTTTTACATTATAAAAGCTTATTATAATGTATTAAAATATAACCTCCTAATATTATACGTAAGAAGAAATTTTAGAATTTCACGTGCAGGAAATACACTGGCAAGTTTTAGCTTCATTAAATTTGATGGTCAAATGACCGCATATTCTGATAGACCAAACATAAAGACAAGTATGACGGTCATTTAGACGCTAAATTTAAACATGTAGGTTCAATAAAATTTCATCAGCGTGTTAAAATTGACAGTCAAATGACCGTCGATAGACCAAAAAAAAGTCATTATGACGATCATTTAGAAGTCAAATTTAAGCTACACTGATCTTTGTCTACATTAATTTTTTTGTAAATTTGAAGTTGTTATGCATTCTTAAGAGTCTCTTTCTTCATTTCTATATGGTCGGAAATATTTTTTATATAAATATAGGGTATAATGCGAGCCCTTTATAATGTGAGTTATTATTTTGATTATGAGAGCTTAATTAGTATGCATTGTAATGACATACTTAGTTATGATCAAATAGTTTCTTTAGATATGATTCTATTAAAAGTGTTGTTTTTATGATCGATAAATATGTATCTAACTATGTGGTACATTGTATATTATAATGGGGTGTGCTACAAAGGTTTAGGAAAATAATGACGTCCAATTTATTTCTATCTTGACAAAACCCAAATCACGAATGAAAACCAACAACATTTGGGTCAAACAAAATTTATGGCGAAGAAAACTCTAGACGATTGTTTACGGATGCGAGGTTGCTCTCACCGGTCTTCAAACAACTATAGATAACATGAATTCATTCTTGTAACGAATGCGAGAAGACTCTTTCTATAATTTTTAGCGACCGTGAGCAGCCAGTACCTTCTACACATTGGTAATATCGAACATCCGAAAGAGGTATGGACACAACTAGAACCCATGCATAAAGGATACTTGGTATATATCAAGGATAATAATGAGAGTATAATAGTGAAGGAATTCAAAGAAATAGTCCTGTATATTTTTGATGATTTCTCTTCTACATCTTGTTTTATATCTCGATTTTGAATAATTTAAAACTATAACATGAAAGATTAAGACATATTAATTATGAAGCTTATATGAAATGTATAGATATAATCTAGTGAAATGTTTACATGTGTTGTCTTCTTCTCTTGAAGTTACTTCATTAAATGTTTCTAAATGATGGTTTGATTGATTAGTAAATAGTCATGATGATGTTTGATCTATAGATGTTTTGAAACTTAATCTTTCTAGATAAGAAATTAAATTGGGCTCAATCTATGTTAGAAAAGTTCAAATTATATTAACCTTAGGAAAATGACTAGAAGCCATCATATGTAACATGCATTAATTACCTCAGCCATGAACTTGGGATTCGCGAAATATATATGGTCTGAGATGGATATACAAAGTAAAGTATAATATTGATGGTAGTATTAATAAACATAAAGTTAGACTTGTTGTTAGAGGTTTCAATCAAAAACCTAGTATTGATTATGTTGAGACATTTTCCCTTTTAGCTATAATGAGTACTGTTAAGGTCTTATTTTTGATTGCCACTCAATTTGGGTAGGAAATCCACCAAATGGATAAAGAAAACTATTTTTGAATTGTAATTTAAAAGAGCAATACGTAACTGAACGAAGT